>JACXGJ010001076.1:0-94446 GCA_016801105.1 Esox niger | reverse complement strand
TGGAATGGCCATCTCAGTCCCCAGACCTGAATATTATTGAAAATCTGTGGTGTGACTTAAAGAGAGCCGTCCATGCTCGGAAACCATCAAACCTGAATGAATTAGAGGTGTTTTGTAGAGAGGAATGGTCCAAAATACCTCCAACCAGAATCCAGACCCTCATAGGAAGCTATAGGAAGTGTTTAGAAGCTGTTATTTCAGCAAAAGGGGGATCTACAAAATATTGAGTTCTTTTTTTGATTGTAGTGCCCAAATTTATGCACATGCCTAATTTTGTTAGAACAATCATTGCACACTTCCTGTAAATGGTATAAACTTCGTTTCACTTCTCAAATATCACTGTGTTTGTCTCCTATATGATATATTTAACAGATTTTTTTTATCCTAAGAACCAACGATTTATGAAGGAAAATCATGGACATTAACAAGGTTGCCCAAACTTTTGCAGACCACTGTATATCCCACCCACAGGTGCCATGATAACGTGATTATCAGTGTTTTTCACTTCACCTGTCAGTGGTCATAATGTTATGGCTGATAGGTGTATGTCAATGTTGAAAATGTTGCCTTAATAGTTTGATGATCCAAATGGATTCAGCACATCAGTCACTGCTTTGGATAGTCCAGGGTCTTCTTTCAACCTCTGCAACTGTAATGCAGAATTCAGCAAGTGCGGTACAGATTGCCTTTAAGGTCCGATCACTGGACAGCTCCATTAGCGTGTCGTCCAGGTCCGATGACAGGTGATACCCAGTTGCTGTTTGAATGGTTGTTGTTTTGTGCCTCATAGTGATGTGTCGAGTACAGTACGTTTGTTTAATGTACTGTAAATCCCAAATATGCAAGATTTATCAACTGTTTGTGGTCTTTCAAGTGATCCGCGAGTTGAGACCCAGACTCGATCAGGAAAATGTGTACCTCATCAGGCAGCTCAAACAGGCTGGTGTGAACTTTCTCCTGCGAAAGCCACCTGTGTCCGGAAGAAAAAATGTTGCTTTATCGAGAAGATGTATTGTTGGTTTGCAAATGTTTTTTTAGTTTCACTGGGTTTAATCGTTAGTCTGCAAGAACCTCTGAGCAAAGTACGCACTGGGGATGATAAACACTGTTGATGGAAAAGCAAGTGAATCCAAATTGTATGAATTCTTCTTGATATTTTTGACGTTTGGATGGCTTGTCAGGCTGGAGGGCCTTACCCATGCATTTCCCGTAAGCTTATTTTCATTGGAAGTTGATTGCTTTTCAGAAGGAATGCTTTCATCAGCAGTTTGCAAGAGACTGTTGTCATGTAATGTGTCCTCATTTGTAGAGCTATACATTAGCCACCGATACATGTTGTAGTCTATGTAGGCCTATATTTTCTAAAAGTGTGAACACAGCAAGAACAGATTAAGTGTGGCTCCATAATTGTTCCTGAAACTGTTTCAACCAACCAGTTGCCATTCTTTGATATGGTTTTACATATTTAGCCTATTCTAGTTGTTTGACCCGCCAAAAGCATATTGTGACCCCACGGGATGACGTGACCCCCACAGTGAGAACATGTGCAATAGCTGACCATAATCTGAACTTTGAAAAGACAGTGATCTTACAAGGTACATAATATGCAAACCAGCTTATTGAGTGACTGCTTCAGAATAATAAGACACTGCATGTTACAGAAAACATCCTGAAAGTAAATATTGCGGTTGGAACTCAAGGTTGGAACTCACATATTATGTGAAAACAAGAAACTAAAATGAATTAAATCTGGAGTTTTTGTCTCTGGTCCATAATGTCAAAGTTAAAACAAATTCTACATTTTATTTTTTTATTGACTAATAGCTCTATTTTGGTTTCATCAGATGCTGCCCCCGCGACCCGACAATGGATAAGCGGATGAAGATGAAGATAATATAATAATTTTTTTGTTAATCACAGTGTCTCCTACATGCCTTCTGGAAAAACTCTAGACCAGTTTTGATGTGAGTTGCTTTCAACAATGCCTTTCTTTTCCACTCTCCCATAAAGGAAGGTTTTGTGAAGCAGCTGGGCTATTGCTGCATTATGCACTGTCTCCAAGTTGTTGGAGTCAAGCTGACAGGAAGGCCACAAATACTCAACTTGAAGTGGATGACTTAAGGGAATCTGAACCGATATCCTGCACCATTAGCCATTGGTGAGACAATGAGATGGGGCATTCACTCTTGAAGTCAACATGATGTGACCATATCGAGGTAAGATACTGTAAAAGTGTCTTGGAATATGATGTGGAAATTATAACAATGTAAATAAAACTCATGGGAAGAGAGTTTGCAATTAAGATATTCACATGCTTTTATTTTTTAACAATTTGCTTTCTCTGGAATGCCAGCTGTGGGCGTATAACAAAGTACTTGATCTGTGACAAAAAAGGAGAACAGCTGGGAGCTAGGAGACAACCAGGATTTGTCAAATTAGTGGATCCATGAACTTTGTTGTCCAGAAGGTGTTACTTGAATGTCTGTGTGTGGGAGAAAAATCACAAAGAATATCTGTCATTATACAAAATAATGAAGGCAATCCCTACTTCCTGAGTTTGTTGGAGCAGTACAGGAAAAACATATCTCACAGGCTTGTCAGACACTCACACTGCAATGATTACATTGTGTTGATTGCAACTCCCTAACTCGGTGACATTGCTGATATTGTTATCGACATTATACAGATGCTGCAGTCATATTGATGGTTAAAAGTTACGTAGGGGCAAAATACGTGTTTGTCTGGATTACACTATGAGCTTTCAACCACGATTAAATTACTAAAGTAGGCAAATATCTATAAGAACAAAACTTGCCATCAAATTAATTTGAACAGATGGCAATGACAGACTTTTCATCAGTGCATATTCAGGATGCATTAAGTAGAACTGCTTACTGGCCAGTGCCTATTTTCAGCTCTTTGAACTAGTCATGCTAATTGTCATGGTAACGTAAACAGAAAGTAGCTGATTTCACATAACTATGTCTGCAAAACATGAGATCACTAAAACACAACAACAGAAGTCAACTGCACAAGAGAATATTGGTCTCATTCTGACAATGTTTCACATGGACACAAAGCTAATCCACAGCTGCTGTTATGTGTGCCTCTGGCTGTACTGCAGGTGCCTGATAAATTGCTGTATTGAAACATTCGGTTCTTTGCTAAAATGATAGCTAGTAAAAGATAATGCAGTTAGCAAAAATCTTTCTCCATGCTTCCATATATTTATTAGCATCTGAGTCCATATTTTGCTGCTAATTTGCTCCATCCGTTTTGCATTGCCTGCTGGTCTGAGTACAACTGTATACCTGCTTGCAATTTCTCACCGTTACACGTGTTCCTCAAAACAGCGAATAAGTAGTCAGTTGAAATGGCTATGTTGTGGCAGGTTTTCAATAACAAAGCTGGAACATCAAAATGCAGAGGTGGAAAAAGTACAGAGTACAACTTGGTTTGGCTGTGTTTACCACTTTAGGGAAGTATCTACTGTAATTACGATCTAAGTAACAAGTTAAAAGGAGTTCAAAACTGATCAGTTGAGTAAAAATAAAGTGTGTAAATGTCCACTTAATGACACTGGTTAGTTATGAACCTTGTTTCTCTGGTCATTTTGCTCTAAAGACTGTAAAACATCTGCAGCTTGTTGAGAATGCAGCTGCTAGAATGTTTACCAGGACTAAGAGGAAAGAGCACATGACTCCGGTTCTTAAATCTTTGCACTGGCTTCCGGTCAGTTACAGAATAATCTTTAAAGCGGTGCTTCTAGTTTATAAATCTCTGAATGGTTTAGGACCGGAATACATTTCTGATATGTTTGAAGAATATAAGGTCCATGAACTCATATTAGATCTATGAACTCAGGTCAGCTAGTAGAGCCCAGAGTCCAAACTAAACATGGAGAAGCTGCGTTTAGCACTTATGCTGTACACACCTGAAAAAAACTACCAGAAGATCTTAGACGTTCACCAAACATGTCCATTTTAAAATCCAGGCTAGAAACACTTCTCCTTTTACGTGCCTATGACTGAGCTCTTAAACTTAACCACACTGTGAGTCTTATAGCTTCCTATGTTTTTGTATTCTATTTTTATTTTCTTATTCTATGTTTTATTATTATGCTGTATTTCATATTTCTCTTCTTGATTTATTTTGTTATTAAATGTATATCTTGCTATCTTTTTGTCACGCCCCCGCTCTGCGAGCACGCAGTGGCGGGTGCTCGCGTCCCTGAGCTGCCAGCGCGCACCTGTTCTAACACCTGTTCCCACTCACCGTTCACACACCTGTTCCCTCTCCCCTCATCACTGACCGTATTTACACAGCTCCCTGTCACCTGTTCCCTGCCGGATCAATGGTTTATGTTCGCATGACACATCTCGCGCTTTACAAATGCTCATCTAGACTACCCGTGTACCGACCCATCGCCCGTTCCCGACTATTCTGTCTGCGCCCTGCCTGTACTTCTGCACTCTGCCCGAGTCCCGATCTCCTGCCTGTCCCAGATTACTCTGCCTGCTCCCTGACTGTGCTACTACCGCCCGCTCGCCAATCGACCCTCCGCCTGTCCCCGACTATTCTGCCTGCTGCTCGCCTGTGCTTTCGCTATTGGCACCTGAGACGCCTGACGGCCGGTCTCCGACGGCGCTGTCTATCACCTCCCCACTCCTCCTTAATCCACGCTTGGATCCTTACCTGCAGTCGTGACACTTTTACCAATTATAATGCAAGTTCTGGTCCTATCAGGATCTGACTATTTTGATTTTATTGCATTATTTGTATTTTCCCTATAAAACACATTGAATTGCTTCTATGTATGATTTGTGCAATATAAATATGCCTGCCTGCCTGCCAAAACTGGGGAACACCGCGAGTAGTTTTACTTTGCACTTTTTCCACCTCTGTCAAAATGGGAGCTGCTCCTCTACTGCTGATAAGTGTAATACTATCCTGCGGGATTGTAACAAAGCGCTCACCATTTCTCCTGGCACATGTTTCACTGATAACAATTCCAGATGTGCAAATTCCATCAGCCAAAAACAGCTGGGACTAAAGCTTGAAGGCCCAGGTCTGGTGACGTCCCTGTTAGGCTACATGGCTGTTTACTCTGCTGCCATGCTCCGTTGTGTTATTCACCTGTTTTCTCAAGCATTCTTATCCCTCATAGCCTCCCAGCACTGCTGTGTTCCAGGTTTTCCCGATATACAAATGAAGCGCTGGTTGCACCTATCTTACATTTACCAGGGATCCTCTGTGTGCAGGGGATTTTCACAATTTGCCCATAAAACCAATGACAAACAAATTTAGGGGTTACACTTTATTGTGAGTGTTCTAATTTCCATCTGTAGATATTCTATAGATAGTGATGCTATTGACAAATATTCAACAAACTGTCCTGATAAGCACCAGCTTGTTTATGTTATGGTTAGGTTTAGAATATGATTTTAGGGCGAGAGTAAAGGTGAGGGTTAGGATAAATGTTAGACTAAGGGAAAGTAGATGTAAATGTTACTGACAGTCAGTTGATAATCTGTAGAGCATCTATAGACACATTTTGGGGACTCTCAAAATAATGTGTTACCAAATTATGTCTTGTGTCAAGCTAAAAGTCACATGCTCACCTTTGTCCCCATGATCACCAAAGTGTTTCAATTGATAACATGGTTATGCATATGCTTTTAATAATTCTCCTGTAAGAAACATTTTAATTCAGTGCTATTGTACATTAGCATATTCCTGAGTGTAAAGGGGAACAGGTTGTTCTGTATAATTACAAAGTTTTATTAGTATGCTGTTCATTAGTCTCTCAGGAGAAGAGTTTATTTAGAAGTATACTTTTTTTGCTTTGACTTAAAGTATTTATTAGTATGTTCCTATGTATCCATAGTCATGCTCAATCTACCTTGCAAAACAATACCTTTTGGCTGAATGCCTTTTGCAATAACATTGCTGTTAGCCAAGTATGGATTGCATTTCTGACCATCATTAATTTGTTTGAAGCAGTTTTTGAGCTGCTGTAAACATCTTAAGTTCTCACTATTGGGCAGCAGTGATTCATGTTTTTCAGAGTCATTACCTGCAAATAATGAATCTAAAATATACCTTAGAACTGATATTATACCGATTTTTGTGAGCAGCGTTTGTGTAGCTCCCCATATGTTTCATAAACCCAGGGGATAGTTTTTCAAAATATATCTCTACTTGGATTTTGCCAAGAAAGTATTGAATGCACAGAAGTAAATCAAATAATACTGTATAAGTCATATGCTCTGAAAACAAATGGCATAGACTAACAATGAAATGCTTACTCAGTGCCCTTTTCAAACAATACAAGGGTAAAAAGTAAGAGAGATAAGAATAGACAAAAATGCAAAATATAAAAACTACAAAGATAAGTAATATGTACACAATGAAAATATGGCAATGACAATAGCATGGCTGTTTACAGGGTGTACCAGTGCCAAGTTAGTTTGCAGGGTAATGAGGAATTTGAGATTCATACAGGCCTAGGTGGAGGCAATGTGACTGGACAACCAACATAGAAAAGAAGGAGCTGCAGCTGTGTATGTAACATGTTTCAAAGTGTGTGTGTTTGTATCTACAGAGTACTTGTGTAAACATGTTATTTATGACTGACCGTGTGTATGTGTGGGGGGGTAGGATCCAGTGAGTTTGCCTGAAGTCCATACAACAGCAGTTGTGCTAAGAATTGACTTTATGGATCCTATAGCTCCTAACACATGGCATTGACAAAGTTATTGGTACCCAATATGTAATTATTTGATCATTTGGCAACAAAAACTACGGTTACATGCTTCTTATAATCATCTGTACACTTCCTACACATCTGCAATGGCAACTTGGCCCACTCTTCAGCTGCAAACTGCTCCAGTTTTGCAGCTGAGGGGTGAAATGTCTGGGGGGTGCCTTTGCCCAACTGCTGATTTCATCTCTCACAGTAGGATGTCTGTGGGATTCTGAGTCTTTATTGAGCACTTCAGAAGAGTCTGGCGTTCCTTAGCATTTCTCAGTACCTTTTCATGTGTTGTGGGTTCTTGTCCTGCTGGAAGACCCACAACCTTCAATCCAGTTTCTGGACTCTTGGGTGAAAGTTTTGCACCGAAACAACTTGATAATTAGATGGACTCACGATCCCTTTCACATGTTCAAGAGCCCCAGTGCCAGAGGCCGAAAAAGCAACCCCACCATATTATTAAACATATTGCACATTCAACTGTAGGTAGGGTGTTATTTTCTTTCAATGCTTAATTTGCCAGCCTTTGATAAATCTGTAACCTATTACACACAAAAAACAAATAATACATAGAAAATGTGCTTGCTCGTGATATACTCTTCACCCACGTTTAAAACCGCTTAGCATTTTTTGATAAGTTATGGAGAGAATGATTTCTGTTAACCGGCAAAACATGGTTATTGTTATTAGCCACAGAGGGATCGGTTAATCAGGCCAAAAACATTGACAGGGCCAACAGGCTGCATAACATCAGCCAGATTTGGTATTTGGCTATTTAGGCCAATAATGTGGGGAAATGTCAGTGTTGTCTTGATTACATATTATTAGCTGGGAGCATGCTGTATCTTATACTTGTTTACGACAGTTTGTGGTGGAAAATACAATAAGTGTAACTTTTGAATTAGTTTGCAAGCTATTCACAAATGGGCTGTGAGCTACCAGTAGCTCTCCATTGATCTGTCGGAGACCCCTGGTCTTGAGTTTACTGAAAATGTGACAAACAAAAAACATCTATCTAGCGTCAGACCAGAGAGCAAACAGCTTATTTTGAGAGAATGGCAAAAGTTAGTCACAATATTAATAATAACTGGACAGTACTACAGTAATGTGCACAACACATTAGTCCTGGGTTATTAAGGTTGACGACCACACCAGGTCCCACTACTATAAGCCGACAAACAAGTACATATGGTTCCAGTGGGCATTCAATCGTCTATACCTGGATAATTGTAGTGGAAAGACAATGCCTTGTTAGACAAGTCCGAGTTGTTGTTACCTCATGTTGATTGCACTGCCAGGATTTGACATAACCAGCGACTTTGGACCTGTCCTGCCTGGTGTCAACGGTAAAGGCTTGTGGTTCCTGGCACCCGTTTGGTCCCTTGATGCCAAATGAGCAATTTCTGCTTTCCAGGTCTATCTCTTCATGGCTATAGTTTCCCCTCCATCACATGAATGCTTCCAGCAGGTTAATGGGCCATGTCACAAAGCCTGTATTGTCTCAGTATGGTTCCAGGAATATAACCATGAAATCCGTTTACTCGAAAAGTCTCTGTAGTCCAGAGATCTTAACCCAAGTGTCTTTGTGAAGAGAAGGAATGGGATATTAGCAGCATGGATATCCTGCCATCCAATCAACTGGTTGACATCATTGTAGGATCCATGCCCAGAAGATTTCAGGACGTTCTGGAGGCACAAGGTGGGTCCAACCTTGTACTAGATGGGTGGGCCTAATAAACTGCTCGTGTGTGTATAGGAATTACTACAAAACAACGGGTACAATAGTTTATAATAAGAAATTCTACACTATGAAACCAAATTTGGTAAGCATTTTTCAATCAATATTTATGGACTTTGTAGTATTCTATAGTTTGCCATCAAATCAAGCACTATAGATGATTGAAGTGTACTACTGTAGTATAATTTTCTACAGTGTACTTCAGTTGACTATAGTTTACTACACAATACCATGGAACTCTACAATATCTTGATGTGGGTAGTGATTGCCAGAATGTTACCGTCCCACACAGTAGAATAAACGGATGTTACAAATTCAGCAAACTCATCATGTCTCCAGTGAGGGTTTCCTGACATTGCTGAATGCACAGAGATCCCCTGCAGGGTTCTAGTGAAACCAGGACTGTGTCGAGCCTGGGATGAGATAAGGATCAGAGGTTAAGTAGAGGGCATACGGCGGCCTACAGAGGAGCGGCTGCACTCTGTCATATCTTTGGCAGGAATCTATCGTGTGGTCAGAATAAAAGGGATACTCCATTTTCATGTGAACACGTAGTGATAGTTTTTGATCACTTGTTTCTCTCTCTCTCTCTTTTAGACAAGCTAATTAACATGCTGTGAACAGTGCTTAACAATCATGATGTACAACCACTATTCAATACCCATAAACTATGTAAGTGATTGGTTGACTGATTTAAGCCAGAACATAAGTTTGTTTCAGATTTTATTCTTTTCTTTTCATTAATGGGTTATGCATTTTATTAGGATGGTTCAAGACACATCTACTTGTTCAAGACACATCCAATTCACACATTTGCCATCTTGGGTAAAATCTCAGTTGGACTTTCTGTGTATACTGTCAAATATCGTAACAGTCTGTTAAAAAAAATTCAAGAATTTTTCTTTGAAGCAAGTCATTAAATTTCTTGAACTTACCAAGCATTTAAGTAAACGGAACACAGTGCAATAGTGCTCCCACCACGTTTCAGTAAACGGAACACAGTGCAATAGTGCTCCCACCACGTTTAAGTTGTGGCACCCCTTTGGCGGCAATAAGAAATCCTGAGTGGCAGTGCGAGGGGTAACAAGAAATAGGGGATGTTTCTCTGTGTTGTTTCTGCCCTTTCTCTGATGTCATGGCCCAAAAGATTTACTCTTTTGAACCTATAGTGGCTTTAAATTATTTTATAGCGACCGCGGATGGCTGGTCCCCCTTACCCACTATTTTGCAGTATTGCTATAATAGAATATAACATAAAAAAATCTGAAATATAAAAAAAAGTAAAAAATCCACTTAAAAAAAAAAAGTCAAAACAGAGCCCATCTGCACAATTTTTGAGAGGGTATAGCAATCAAAATGTATGGCCTAGACGGGCCCCTATCAGAGTAACTCGAAGAAAGTGCCTTTTTCTAGTCAAGTCACAATTCTGCATGTAATTATACTGCCAGCTTAGCCAGGAAGTTTCCACCGCAACTTGTACCCTTTGAGGGGAAAACTGCCTGGCCTGCAACCACAGTTGCAGGGGCCCAACAGAGTGTGATGCTAACGACTAGGGGAGGGGTTAGGGCAGAAGAGGAGAGCCGATGCACAACTGAGTGAAGGCTGAGGTCTGATCAGGAGGATTAACGGAATTCCTAATATGTATTCCATGGAGCTACGCCGACAAAGTAATTGAAATACAGAGAGACAGAGAGGAATAATTAAGAAGAGGGAGGAAGAGGAAAAGGTGTGTGCCTGCCCCGGCGCCACCGACCCACAGTGTGCATGCCAAACAACGTCTGCTGCAGTGGTGCAGAGGATGATAGTGAATCAGTGGGTACTGTAAACACAATAAATCAACAGAGTGGGGGGCTCACTCTGCGGCGCCACCAAGGCCACGCTTCACTGCCTCTCTACATATTCAAACCGCGCTGAGCAATTTCAATTCAATCTGCTGCCTCAGTTCAGCTTCTGCACAGAACACACTGCTGTGTTCCGTGCTGCCCTGCTGCCTAAGAAACTATCGGGGTGGTGGGCGGGGGGGTAACTTGGAGACGGAGAGAGGACAATAAGCAGCCCTTGCATGGATTCTTTTTTTTCCTCATTTTTATGTATGTTTTTATCACTAACGCAAAATGGTTTAACACCAGCGCCAAAGGGTGAAAAGCAGTGCTTGATTTGTCATGCTTGAATAGTGGAAATGCTGTGATTTTGACAAACTTTTCCCAAACTTTCCGACCTGGAAGAAAAGGCACTGTGTATAAAAAGACTGTAATGTGCACTGACATAGAAGCTACTCGGTATGACCTAGAATTATAATTCCCATCAATAGTAGGCCTGCTATTGAAATAGATACATTTTGTCAGTCATTGAGTCTTTCTTATTGTGTTTTATTTGTTTTTTAATCTGAAAATTCTATGTTCTTACTAGAAAAACACAAAATGGAATCTTCAAAGTTTACACTTACACTATGGGAGCCTATACTCTGTTCTTATGTTGGGGTTCTCTCTTGAGAAAGACGACTCTTGCCACATAATAAGGAGTAACGACCAACTTATATATTCAATTGAAATAGGGGCCGCTTGAGACATTTCAAACCTTTGGGCGAGTGTAGGATATACAGTACTGGCAGTCATGTTAACTGGGTTTTGGAAAGCCTTTAGAAAAACCTAATTAACCAGGTGTGTCGGTTCAGTAGTTCAGGCCTACAAGACGCTACACGATCTGCCTTAAAAAGCAACAGTCAAGTGTCGGATAAAAAACTGTTGTGGACAGAGGATCAAATCTGCAACACACCTGGGCATCAATATTGTTTTTGTGGAAGAAGAGATTAAGGCTATGCCTGGCTGGAGATGACCAGGAGAGATGTGTTGGCAGTCATAAATATGCAATACATATACAATAAAAATCATCTGAATAGTTGAGGATGAAACAAATTCATACAGTATTTGATACATTTCAAATGGTATTTAGAAAATCTACCAGTACTTACACAGTATAGCATGACACTGATGGCAATATGAACAGATGTAATGTTGGAATGGAAATTACTGTGATGACACCAATTGGGGATTGACTGAAAGTTGTATATACAGCTCTAAGAAATTAAGATAACACTTCACCTTTTTCATTATTTTCCAAAAAAGGTTGAAAAGATAAGAATCTAATCAGCCAACCAACAGAGCGTAACGTTTTTCTTTAGTCTAGTCTCCTTGTTGGCTTAGAGCCTAGGCCTATGGTCAGTCACAGGCAGCTAGCGGGCTAAAACCGGCCCACACAGGATTTTCTTTCAGTTTTTTTATATTGCATTTCCATACTCCACACAGACCAATTCTGATTTTTTTCCATTAATTGGTCTTATTACCAACTCGAAGAATGCTTTTCTCAGGAATTGCTCTGGAAGTTAAATGTGGCTAGAATAACTTGTCCAATTGTTGTTTAAACGATTAATGTAGGTTAAAACGATTCATGTAGGCTAATATGGCATTACAGTTTGGACCGTAAATATTAATATCCCACTGACATACAGTACATGGTATACAACCAATATAATAGCTAGCTGGATTATCTTGACCTTTTCCTCAAACATTAACGAATTAAACAAACCTTTCAACTGTGATGACAGTAGCTTGGGACTGTCCAGTTGTCTAAGTCACTGGTTTCAAATCACATGTACCACTGCAACACTGGCTAATAGTTTTCTAGCAAAATCTCCTCCATCTTTCTGCGCTGCTTCCATCCAAGTAGATTATACATTCCCACTGTTGTTATTCAAATGGGAATAAATCAGCCTTTGTTCTCCGAAAGCATTTGTTCTCTATTACAGACCGAATTCGTGTAGAAGCAAACATGTAGTAAAGATAGAATACAAGGGTTATGTAAACAGATTATTATGCTGCTGTGAGTTGTGTTACCTGGAAATGCTTAGGCGGGCCTAAAACAATAAAGTAAGATTTGTTACATCCGAAACAAGTCTATACAACCAGTGTAGAGTGCCATCCTGAAGTCTGAGTGCACAGCCTCTTCATTATTAACATTGTGCCACTACATGAAAGAAACATTTCAAAACTCTCAAGTCAATGATGTAGGGAGCCAGAGTAGAAACTGCTTCATGTGCAGCAGAATGTAAATGTGCAGTGCAATGTGAACATAAGTTGCTTTTCGGAAACATTTGCACATGGGCCAATCAGTTTGCGAACTTTGTTGCACTTCAAATTTAAATACATAATAGTTTGCCATCCGCCTCATTAATTGATATGTTGTATAATGCAATATCAGATACAATGGAATATGTAGCCTTCACTGCAATACCCAAACAAAAAGTCAGAATTTGCACTCATTACCTGCTTAGGCAATTGGAAAATAAAGATTGGAACATAATTAGTCTTAATTTTCCAAATCAAATATGAGGTTTAATACGGATGCCCTGAACCGTAAGTGATCTCGTAATATTGAGTTAAACCTTAAACAAAATTAATGCATATAATTTATATGCAAAGCACCTCATGCGTCTGTCTTTAGTGGATGGTTGGATGGTTGCATTAATTAATTTTTTTCGAACGTGGTCTCAGGACACTACGTAGACAATTCTATGAAAATCCATGGCTCATGATTTCGTATAATGTGACGTTATGTTAGGTTACATTCCGAAGTGCAACCAAAACGTATGATACATTATGAAATGCTTAAAACTTAACATATCTTAAGAATGCTATTGCAACATACAAAATGTTACGAGTGCTATTAAAATGTAATATAACATACGAACACCAGACTAATGTATGATATTTACGAACGCTATGAAAATGTAAAAATAAAGATGATTTTAACAAAATGCATGGCATGTGTTTCAAACCGGCGACAGTCAGATTATAAGGCAGCCACCTTACCCACTGTACCACGCTGGATATGTAGGTCAAAGTTGTCTAACAGCAACACCAATTGCAGTAAAATATGTAATGAATGCATTGCTACGTCAAAGTTAGGGTAGCGCACCCATCCAGGAAGTGGAAGGTCTCTCCAGTTCAGACTCTAACGTTATTTTACTTAACATAATACATCTTATGATATTGCCTGGCTACAATTTACATAAAATAGTCTACGTAATCCTTCTGAGACCATGTTTTGGCAGTAGCATCTATCCTAAAGGATACATAAAGCGTTTGAAATGGGTCTGCCATAAATGACCATTAAGTTACTTTGACCATATAGTATCCAGAACATTATTTGTTATATTTCCACACTATTTTACAGAACAAACATAAGACTTCAGTAGCAAAAATGAGGGTTAACCAAAGCTTCCATGTAACCTATAACCATTGGAGTCATATTGCAGCTATACTAAAAACTCTAAAATGATTTCTGAAAACAAAAGCCATTTGAGTGTTAATGAGAGTTTGGCAAGGATAGTTTAGAATGCTCAACTTCAGTTAAGTCTGCCCTATATTTTATAGAATTTTCAGAAAAGAGTATATAGTTTCCTCATATTTGTGTTTTTACAGTTAATACACTTCAGCATGAATACTCAATACTTTTGAAATACCTGTTAAAATTGTTGGTCAATGTGGCTCCAGTGTATTCCTCCTGTTTGATGTGCGTATAATCAATAGGTTTTGTAGATGTAGGCTTTATGTTGAAATGCTAATGCAAGAATTTGTTTTGGGAAAGTATCAACTACAGAACGTCTTTGGGAGTGAAAAGCTGTAGAGAACATTGTAGGGATTTCCTGTAAAAGCAAAATAGCGTATCCACTTAATAATTCAAGGCTCTATTTTTTATGTCTTCTGTTTTAGGAATACAAAGTACAGCTAATTTGTTATTGTATTTTCTGAATAAAAAGCTTGATTGTTGAATAGAGTAGCCTAACTCACCAAGTCAGAACCTAAAGGCTAAATGCTAGATTTTACTGCCAGCACGTGATATAAAATGAAAGGAGGTGCTTTGCATAACAATGAATCAGAGAATGTCTTTATCTTGAAATAAAACAAACTTATTTTTTTGCTGCTGCTTATCTGATTATAATGAGATAGCATGTACAAATAACAAGATTAACTTAAAGATGCAGCACCAAATAATATCTCACAGTTTAGGGCTTCTAAAGATTTAATGACAAATCAGAATCAGAACATTGTAAGTAATGGCACTGATAGTGTTTGGTCAAACTCACTTTGTGCTTTGCATACTCTTTGATAATACATTTTGCATGGTGGTTTAAGTTCAGTTATTAATACACCATCAACAAAACTGGAACCCATGTTGTAGTATTTCCAGTAATTCTTGGGATTCTAGCAAACGTAAGAAGATAACTCTGCCTGATCCTCAACTCAATCTACTCTCTCCGCTCATCTGCATATGTACATATTATTTTAACACAAAGCTGGAGTCAAACTGGCTGGTCTTGTGAATATTGGAGTCAAGCTAATCTGGGCAAATGATAATAATGGGCGGAATGCATGAATAATTTTATCTCATTACAGAAAGAGACCCTGGGCAACAACAACGATATCCAAAAAGGCTACACTTTACAAATGTTTAAAGCGGGCGATTTGGTTCCAAGACAAACATCAGTTTGAATACTAACAAATACATTGTTTGCCGAAACACCAGCTGAGCATTCACTTTTCTCTCTTGGTAAATTCCCTGGGCACTGTGTGAGGTCTCTGTTAATTCTAAACTATTCTGGTCAGTGTACATACTCATGTTAAATGCTCAGACTGTTCCAAAATGAATAGCAAAGGTTTAACTATTTTGTTGTTTGCTTTCCAGCATGTGGACTGGGGCCCGCTAGAGGTTGAGGGCCCTAAGCAACCACCTATGTTGTTTATGTCTAGGGTCAGCCCTGCATATAACCAGGTAAACTAATCAACTAATCACTTCTGAATAAAGTCATGAAACAGCAATGGATTATGCACATTATTGCAAAGATATGTCAAATTACAATGTGCGTATTGTTTTCGTTTTTTTCGAAGGTATGTTTATGCTTTTAGAAGGCTACTGTTGTTTTTGTTCTTCATTGTTCACTGCAATGGATCTATCTATTATTGAAATCTGTAGATATAAGCTGGGCCTGAAAATGCTGAGGCACTTGCAATTCAAAATAATCTATTGATTTAGAGATTCTTCATTAAAGGACTAAATGCAAAAAAGAATTCATTATGCTGTATGATTACTTGAGATAATAGGATTGGTCACTTGCTGTGTAATGATTAATGATCAATTAATTATATGCTGGTGACTGATGCTGTCTATGCAATATCTGACATGTAATTATACATTAACCTGTTAAATGGCTGCTTCTAGGCATGAGTAACCAAGATGCGAATATAGAATCAAAGGACTTATCTTAAAGTAACCAAATAATTTAACAACTTACTTTCTACAGCAAGTAACTAAGTAAAGTTACTTTATGGAAACTGTAACTACTAACTGTAATTAGTAATTTTGAATGTACCATTCCCCAACTACCATTATATACTGAACATCGATGGACAGCACACACAGGCTAACTGAGGATTAAACCAAAAGACCAAAATTGCTGTCTGTTCATTGTTGCTGAACTGAGAACTCTGGGCCTTACAACAAATTTGTGTCATGTGCATCTGTAAGTGTGTGTGTGTGTGTGTGTGTGTGTGTGTGTGTGTGTGTGTGTGTGTATCTACAAGTTTGATCTACCGTAGGTCTAAAAATGCACGTGGTGACCATTAGTCCAGTCTGAGCTCAAATTGGCCATTCACAAATAGGAAAAAGGCTATTGACAGCTTAAGGTTTCGTTTAGTGTTAAATTTAAAGGGGTTACTGTTCGGATTGGGTTACTTTTAGGTTTAAACATGAAGTTCAAGGGGCACGGCTAGGTTCAGTTTAGGCATGGGTTAATGTCCGAGTTTGGTTAAAGCTAAAGGTTTGGGAAAGGATTGCGGTTAGATTTTGAGGGTTGTGCACTTGCTAGGTGTTCGGTTTGAGCTCAGGCAGTAGGTCAATTAAAACCTCCCTTGGCCGTTCTTAGCAGTGAACAACTATGTCATAGATCTGTTTTCAGCAACATGCAAAAAATACAGTCCCTACATTGATGACTTTTACTATTGGTTTCCATGCCCATTTTCTGACTGGCTCAGAAGTGGCTAAAGGCTAAGCACAAGTCGTGGGTGGTCAACAAATCACAGCATGAGGTGAGTCTGCAAACCGAGTTAACTCAAATGGCAAGTTATTTCTGATCCCCACAAGGATAGAAAAACAAATGTGCGTGTGTGTGTATGTGCAAACACCTGGGGATGTTGGATATTTGTACAACACAGGATTACAGTGTTTGCTCAGATACGGACACACTGATTTTTAAACACATACATTACAGTATATTCCTGGGTGTATATTGCATGCCCCAATAAAAACCGAATAATTGCAAGATCTAAGATTAACAACATGCCTCTAGTAACATCTAGCTTGAACAGTCCTGTTAACATGGTGCATACCAGGCTAACTCATCACCTACTCAATGTCCTCATCTATAAAGCATACAGAGGACTGAAACCAAGCATCTCATTATGCAGTAAGCTATACTGATTTTGCGCATCAGCTTCAGAGCTGCTAAACTGCCTACCTCATGCATCATTTTAATTATTTCTCCCCTTCCCTGGGGAATGGGGCTGGTGATAGGAACTTAATTAGTGGAAACAATAAATGGGAGGGGGAAAAAACACCAGTTTTCTTTCAGTTCATTCAGCACTCTTTTTCAGAGATGAACTTCACTTACAAGAAACCCTTTCAGCTGGAGACAAAGGGAGTGAACCAAATTAAGGGTGACACAGTCACCTCTTTCGAGAAACAACTGAAGCATAGCAAGTACAAAAACAACCGCGTCCCTTTTTCCACCAGTTCATCTTGTCTCTGCTTTGCTTTCCTTTCAAGAAAGAGAAAAGAGAGGTCAAGCACACATGACTTCTACAGGTGGGCCTCTTCAAACATAACTTGTGTTTTAATCAACCAGATAAATATAGGAACACATGTAACAATGTTACATTTATTATCCACATATTCCCAGAGGGACACAACATGCTCACATTTTTAAGTTATTTTGGTTTATATATACCCAACATTTTTTTTGATTAAAAGCCTCAGTGTTGCAAAAGGTTGTACACTCCGTGTTTCAATGCAGGTGCTGGAGATCAAAATGTATTTTCGGCAAAGGTTTGAAAGAAACCCACATGGCCCAATGAGGACCTTTGGAGAAAAGATTATGCACCTGGGAGCAGATGGTAGTGTTCAGGGACTGCAACTTTTTTTAAGAAGTCCAAAATGTGCTTACCACCAGACAAAATGTGTCTAATTGTGTCTAATTAGGAGAGATTGAAAGAGAGTGGGAGAGATTGGGAGAGCAGGTAAAATAGGCTCCATGAGTGGATGAGAGGACTCTTCTGTGAATGTCTCTCTGGGTAATGATTGCTTATCAGTGAAGCCTCGGGCCTCATCAAAGCGCCTAAGAAGGTCTCTGTCTGGGAGACCGTTTCATACTGTGACAGAGAAGACTGGGCTCTGTCGGACTCTATCATGATCTTCACTCGTCTATCTGAAAGTGGGAACAGATAAAAGAGGCTTTGTGTGTGTGTGTGCGTGTGTGTGTGTGTGTGTGTGTGTGCGCGCGCACATTCATTTCCCTCAACCGACCTGTTGAGATGTGAATTCACTCTAGTCACCAGAAAGCAAGCATTAGTTCTTTTTTCCTACTGCAGTGGCTCACTGGAACTTTATTATGCTGAAATAATTATATTTATTGTATTAGCTACATGTATCATTGACTTTACATGTCACATTTCATAGACGCATTAAATCTGTCACTGAAGCACTGCACTATTTCTGCCTGTTTTAAAGCCACCATCGTTGTGTCGATATCCAGATAGTGGAAGGTGTCTCAAATGACTAATGTAGCACTCACCTCGGTTATCACTTCCATCACAATGTCTTCCCTACATCCTCCAACACCTGAACAACCAAAAGATATATGCATGTATATTGCTTGTGAACATAAGCTCCAACTCTTCATTCTTCAGCATTGAAACACTGAATGAATGCATGCTTTAAACACTATACACCCAAAAAGACATTGCAATTTACATTTTTATATGACTTTGGTGAGTCTCATCACTGATGGCAATGAGTCCATGTGGATATAATTACCCTCCTCATCCTCTCTATCTTGAAATCGTGTTTAGCTTCTAATTCAGCAGATTCATTCAAATGCTTTACCAAGGTTTCCGACAATTCAAATACCTTCCCACAATTTCCCAGTCTCAGGTGGGAGGACAATATGCAGCAGTCACCACGAAGGCACACAATGAACACTCAATCACCGTGCAATATTTCACAAAGCCCTTTTTACATTGGTAGTTGTCCCTTAGGGTTTAGACAGACACAAAGACTAAAACCAAAAAGAGCAAGAAACGACAATAACATGGATGCACTATCCAGTTGAACTGGAGCCCTGGTGAGAAGGTGGTCTCTGCTGGGTGGCATAAGACCTTTTTAGGTCACATCGTTCATTAATACATTCACATGTTCTTATGACTAGGGAGTCAATAAATACAGGTAGGAACAGATGGGCTACAGGTGGAATTCAGGTGGCAAGGTGAACCTGGTGAGGGACAACAGGGCAGAAAGTAGATCAGCAACAGAACCAGGGTGGATTATGGACAGGGAGAGCTATCAGTCATCAGGCCAGGTAGTCCTGAGGCATAGTCCAGGGGTTCAGATCCTCCTACGATCCAACGGGGGACCAGAGATATTTAAGGGACCCTTACTTACTGTAGATCCTAATGGGTACATCAGCAACTCAGACAGAGCCTAGTCCCCTGACATATTGTGGGTTCTCTGTGGGTCCGTTGGAAGGCAACTCTGGACAGGGCCAGTCAGGCTGAAGGCTCCACCCACTCTGCTAAACACCAGACCTCTAAAAGGACACCGACACACAAACCACCCTGAGACAAGAACAAGTGTAACCCAACGAGGAAGCCCAATCACATTAGCCCAACAGGGTGCAAACCTGGACCGAAAAAATGTAGCCTACTCACAGTAAATATGTGAAAAGACTGACATGAAGCCATGTACACTGTTAGGGACGGCATGGGGCAACCCTAATAAGCCAGTGACTCAGCTCCTGTTTATAGCACTGAAGAGAGGATATCTCGGTGGAAAGAGGATATCCCAGTGAGGTGAGGGGAGCCCATCAGGCAGAGACAGCATGGGTGGTTTGTCCATCCAGTTCCTCGCCGGTCACATTTACCGGGCCAGACTACACTCAATCAAAGATCCCACTGACATGAATCTTCAGTAAAGACTTAAAAGCTGAGGCAGAGTTTGCGTCTCTCTTATTGATCGGTTGATCATTCCACAAATATGGAGCCCTTTGGATGGGACGCAGCTCTACCTTAAGCTGTTTGTTTTGAAATTGGGAGCATTAAGGAGGCCTGCGTCTTGTCTCCATAGTGTATGTATAGGTATGAAGGCTAGGGACAATATTTTTTAGATATTTAGTTGCAATATTAATAGTAACCCTTTGTAGGTTAGTAGGGAAAACATGAGTCTAAAGCTGAAGGTATGTGGTCAAAATGTACCATTAATAAAATGTTTTTAGCACTAATTAATGGGTATTTACTGTTATACGTGTAGCAGGAGAGAATAGCAGGAAGCAGAAACTTTTTTACATATGCAACAAGCAGAAATGATTGAAAGAAGGGTTTCTTGGCTCTAACACGCCTTACATGGCTATTTCATTTAAGACTTTCTGTCACGGTTCGAAGCGTATGTTTTGCTGCCACATGTCCCTGCCAGATGCTGAGCAAGCACTTGATTTTTTCCATTCATCAAGGAAGTGACCTTTAAGTCAACCCAGCAAAGCAGGAATTATGATTATATACAACTAATTTGTAAACCACAAATACGTTCTGTTTGCGCAATAGCATTATTCGTTGTAGAATTGTGTTGTTAAGACAGGCATTTTCTGTTTCTGTAACACTGCCCTTAACCTTCATCCTAACCCTAAGCTCAGTACTGTGATATCTTATGTAAACGAACCCTAAAATGATTCCTAACCCTAACTCCAGTACTGTCATGCCTAACCTTAACCCTAAATTAACCTTAACTGTTAACCATAAACGGTATTCATACAGAGGGCTTTTCATTTTGAATCGATTACTTGAAAGACAAACGTTATATCTAAATGTTAAGGAGCGACATAATAGCAAGCAATTAAGTCCAAATAGTACATGGGATATGTTTATAGCAAAGATAATTCCACAGAATATGTCAATTCTTAACTTAATTGTGATTTTCAAATAAATTCTTTGTTAACATAATTCCTGAAAGGTATGGTTGATTTAAGTATTGTTCATCTAATGCACACAGCCCTTTTGATCAAATGCAACTGTTCTCTTCAAATACCCAATTTCTTTTGACTTTTCTGGCCATCTCAAAAGATTTCCATTACATAAAAAAACAGTTGTTACTTTTCTTTTTTTTAAAGAAACACTTATGTAAAACGTATGTACAATTTGAAATTCCTATGGTTACATCCTGTCCATATCTCCCCTATAGGGGACTGGGGAACAAGTTAAGCAGCTTTACATGTAAGTGCAGTGAGGTATGCACTGTTATTTTAAGCCCTATGGTAAGGATGAGTAGAGCAAGCAGAACAGGGTGGTCCATGCCATTCTCTAGTGCAGACGAGTGAGGTTACTGAAATATTGATGTTCTAGGAGGTGCTCCCGACCCGGGCTAGGCCTACTGGGTATAGCCTTTATGTGTCAGAAAACATCAGACAATCATTAGGGCAGCCCTGTCATGACTGTGCACAGGTATAAGTCCCAGGTGGTACACATCAGCACACACTGGTTCCTCCAGGAATTGCTCAGAGGAACTGCTCTTTAAGAAGCAGGTAAAAGACATGTTTGAAATGACTGGCCTTGAATTGAAAACAATGTGGTGCCGTAAATGTTTATTTGTTTTTTTGCTCTTTTCAAACAACTATTTCGACGGGCCCATCACTTCTCTCTGTTCATTTTTGTAAGTAAAGTGAATGTCAGTGTAAAACATGCCCTTAATGGACCCAGCATCTACACTGGACTTGGTTAATGGGTTCGTACCGGCAATATTTGGATGTTCAATTCATAGTCATATTTTTAGAGGGAATCATTGTTCCTAACGGAAGTCAGCTTACACATTTAGTCAAAATAAAATATAATAATTCACACTGCTGAAAGACTTTGCAAAGGACTGGAACAGAATCTTGTGATTTTTCCATTTCTTTGTTCTTAGCAGTGTAGTGTGTGGATTAGTAGTGTGCTTTACAGTACTATAGAACTAACCACATTATTCACAGCCGTGTGCCTTTTGTGAACCATCACAAACTTATCAAAATGCAGAGAATTCCCATTTTAAACCTTCTTTGCATTACATCAAAGCTGGCACACTATGGCCTTCCCAAAGATGGATTATTTATACTTTCCTCAAATGCAGAAGGAGGCCAGAGAGGGTGAGAGGTAATGGTCAGAGAAGGGCAGTCGTATATGGGACATCCTTTGATCTGAGAGCACATTGCATGAGGCATGATCACAGTACAGCATAGTAGTCAAAGTACTTTCTGTGATGGTCCCTTGAGTATAAATGCTGGATAGGCCTTAGGAGAGTGCATCTTCCACACAAAAAGATCAATGAAGCCTCTGAGCCAGTCCACTGCCCAGCTAAAAAGCCCATGGACATAATTAATGAAAGTTAAGGTCAGTTTGAAAGTCCATTCTCAAGCACTCCACGTGAGTATTTTGACTTTTATTCCAATTATTTTGGATCAGTTTTATCTGGACTAAAATAATAGGTGTATTATTCCTCTCATTTCATCAGTTATGGTTACATAGTATCATAACCGCCAACAGGAAGTTCCAAAAGGGGTTAGAGTGGGTTTATGGAACAGAACCTAAAAACAATTAGTTTCATGTTAAAACTTTCAATGTTATACAGAAATGTAACATGGATCGGAAGTGCTCTTTAATTAAAAGTTTGTTTTTGGAACAGAACTGTAAGTTAAAGGCCTTGAAACCAGTTAATATGTTTGTTTTATCTTCACAATTTTTGCCTTAGTCCTACAAAAACAAACTTCTCCTTCCTGTCAGGACTACCAGCAAAAACTCATTGTCAGTGTGTGATTTTGTAAACCTACCCTACCTTCCAAAGCATCACCACTAATGTAGCCCACTAAACCTTAGTGTGAAAGTTTCAATTAAATAAAAAGAATGGAGATACCATTTCGGGGCTAGTAAAAAACACAATCGTTATCACTATAACAATGGACTGATTGACTACAAAAGGATGGGGCTGTTTTTTTATTTTGATGGTGCTGTGCCCACATGAGCTTGCTAGCTAACATATCTGTTACAGCAGCAATGGAATGCTTTGAGCTAACTCTGAAATTCAAGCCGCTTCTTTGTTGGTAATAATAATTCCATAATTTATATATTACCAATAGCCTATGCACAATATAAAGCATGCCTTATCATAATGCTCAACGCTTTTAGCTGAGCATATCCACACTGGACTCAAATGATTTAAACCAATACCCTTTTGTTGTTCAGACGGTTTCACTTTATTGGGCTCGGCATAACGTTGGAACAGTAGTGGTTATGTTCCAAACTAAATTATTGAACAAAAATTTTGTTTCCAGACATGGAGCATGAACCAATGTCTGAATCATTGCTGGAAGGCAAACTGCATCAATCTTTAAATATATACATTACTTCACTGAATCCAGCTGAAGATTAATTTAAAATATTTTGACTACAAATAATCATAGTTATGAACTGATTGATAAGCGCTAGGTAAGCGCTGACTTATAAGCAAAGAAGGGGCTCCTTGGGGCCAGTTCACAGATCCTTTTTAAGCATACCGAAAATGCGTCCTTGTATGTGGCTGTGCAAAATATCTCAGCACCATCCAGGGTTGGTGGGTTGGTTGGTCAAGCGTTGTTAGTCAAGGGTTGCTTTAACTCGTCGCGATCTAGCAAGTCATTGTGGTACAGTAAGTTGGGAACCGACAATGTCAGTTGTGGTTGTTGGCTGGTGAATGTGTTCTCCTCCACGAGTGTAATTGTTGCCGAGTACTTAATAGAGCGACCAGTGCGATGAGAAGCCAAATGGCATATTGAAATGGGCTTTGTAGAACACATCTCTGTCATGGAGTCCCCTGAGCCTGTCAGGAGATACTGTGATGAGGCAAGCAATTTGAGAAAAATAAAAAACACAAAGTGGAGCATCTCTCAATGCTGAAACAAGGAAGTGAGAGTCCTCCTGGCCTTTTTAATGGTTTCACCACCGTCCTCTATGGACGACCTGTCAACACAGCCACCTTTATTCAGAACCCCATCCACTCAACCCTGTCAAGGGACATTTGTGTCCCCACATTTGAATAGCACTTCTATGTCCAGACACTTTCCCAAGATGGCAGGCTCTCCCCCTGAAGTGGTCCCATCTTGACAAGGCTCTATTGTTAGAATGCTTTTAAAGGAGAGGCCTTCAAAATGTAGGCTGTTTCCTGTTGGTTACAAGCTTTTAAAGGGCAAGTTATAACTGCTATCTGACATTCTATTGGTGATTTCCACTTCCCCATGTTCTTCAGTCAATGCCTTTGAATCCTGAAATCCAGTACTTTATATGTATATATATACATATATACATACATTTGGTCATTTGTATCCTTCACTGATAGAGACAGAGGGGAAAAATTATTTTACTGAGAGAGCAGTGGGATATATTTCAACCCAGGTTTCAGAGGTACATGTGCTGTAGAGACAGAGACTTTAGCTTTGTTCACACTTCAGGCCTTATTACACACAAATCACTTCTGGCTTGGGTCACATTTGGCTCCTGAATAAAATAGCCTCTAAACAATAAAAAAGAGCAAATCAACAATGCAAATGTGAAAAAGTTGGCTAGAAATATTTTAAAGCATGAAATGCACATTTAAAAGGGTTACATCTTACCTGTCCTAATTATTAGATCACTTGCTGTTTTTGTTTACTGACATTACACTGCTGGAAGAATGTGCATTCCCCTAATTAATGTTTCTGCTGTGCGGATATACAATCGTTAGTAAATACATTTAAATACAACTTATTCTTAAATAATTATTGTTTGATCAAATAAATTAAGGTAATTAAAGAGCCAAATGAACAGCTCCTTTCACCCATACAATTTGGTTCCCAGCTTTCATCAAAAAGGGCTGTTAATAGATAGCCGAGGATGCTGTCGGGAAAAGCCTGTCAATCTATTTCACACTTTATTTAAATAAAATGTTGCTTATTATTGTATGACTGTCAACCCCAGTATTCATGTCATCGTCGAACAATCCATTGCATTGCAGCAAAAACAAAAAACACTTATACCACACCCACCAATTTTATTGTTCAAGCTGATATGGTGTGAAGCCGTTGGCGATCTTTTTTCAACCTGACATTTGGAACCTTTATTGAACGTTCCAAATGTTCAGCAGCAAAAATAAATGCAAATATCACAATAGAAGTAATTAAAATAATCATGAAGGATATGACAAATATTCACTATGTTAGATCAGAGATTTTGACTGTGATAATGCAATATCTTTTATTTCCAAGGGCGCCGACAGGAATCCCAGGGCCAGGGCCAAAATTGAACGTTTAGGACCCAAACCACAGGCCAAACATTTTTATAAATAGCAATGATGTTACTTTTGGAACCCGGAGGTGAGACTGACCGTGACCCTCAGCATGGAATAGTCGATCCTTCTTTATGAAAAAGAAACTTGCGGATGCAGGTGAAGTGGTGGGATGGATATACCCCTGCCGTAGGGATACCGAGACATACGTTTCCATAGCCTTGGTCTCCGCATGTGACAGGGGATACATCTGACCCCACTCCGGTGCGGCCTCGTCCCTGCAGGAGGCCGTCCAGCCGGATGGCCTTGTCCACCAACTGATCGAACCCCAGCGTGGTGTCACGTCATGCCAGCTCCAGCCAGGCATCCTCCTGCAGGCTACACTGAAAATGGTCAATGCGGGCACGCATTGTTCCACCTGGACCCAGCAGCCAGAGTGCGGAACTCCAAAGCAAATTCCCTCACCGTCCGGTTTCCCTGCCGCAGGTGGAAGAGGCGTTCACCTGTGTCCCTCCCCTCTGGGGGATGGTTGAACACTGCAGAAAACCGGCCTCGTAGTCCTCGATAATGGGACCGCGGTTCCTCCACATCAAGTTTGCCCACTCCAGTGCTCGGCTGGTGAGGCCGATAGCCTCGCGTCCTGTGGCTGCAGGAGCCGTGGTGGAAAAGTAGAGGCCCAGTTGTAGGAGGAACCCCTGACAGCGGAATGTGGCTCCATCGTAAGCTTGCGTTAGCCAAAGGCGAACGGCTCCAGTGGGGTCTTGGGATGGTAGGGCTGGTGGCAGAGGCGCAGCGGACGCACCGGAGGCTGGTTCCGGGCTGTGTGGAGTCTGCACCAGGTGGTGGACAGCACACAGGACCTGGTCCATAGCGGGGCTGAGTCTCTCCAGAATTTCCCCATGTCCTTTCACCTGGTCGATGATTCCTGTGAGTTCGGGACGGCCTGCTGACTCCATGAGGTGGGTCGTTCTATCACGCTATGGCTTTAGGCAGTAGGAGTCACACGCAGGGGTTTAGCTTGCGACCGTTTATTACGGTTGAGCAAGCATACGAGAATGCCCAATACAGGCGAGCACTGTAGTGCTCAGAAACAACAAGGAATCACATCAAGATCAGAATAAGCCTAACAATAACCCACAACTCCCCGCTAACAGACAGACATATACCTAATGTAATCACACACAACAATGAACAGGTGTGCCTCACGTTGCAGAGGGAAGGGGGCGGTGGCTTCAGAAGGCCGGTGATGCAGACCGCTGGAGCCCAGGCGCACCAGCAGGGCAAGCCCTAGGAGAGGGAGTCGTGACACATATTGCCAAATATATGATTACCTTTTGAAATGTGGCTTGAAATTTCTGATTTCATTAGTTTTTTTCTCTTCAAACTGCAGAGAGTCTGTTTGGTATCAGATATGGGCAGTGCTTAATTTCTAGATTGGGAGGTCTTGGAACACATTGGGCCACGCGAAAGTCATGGATCCATTTGTGCAATGCGATGCGAATGATGCACATTGGTAGCACAAAGAGCAGAAAACAAAGAGCTAAAACTTTCACAATCTTGTCAGGCAGTGCTGAGATTAGAAGAGTCTGTATATCTGCACAGCAGAAACGACTTTCTGAACTCTGATGGTTTTCAGAAGAATGTTTACAGTGTAAAGCGAACACCATAATGGAAAGACAAGCACAGCAGACAAGATCTATGAAAAAATTGGTCCTGAAACAGACTGAGGAAAATCAGAGAGGTGACAAATTAACCACTGGATATGGGTATGACATGAGTCATTCCAGGAGGAGAGTCTGGAGGGGCGGGGCTTCCTTCTCTGTCCCAGTCACACCCCCAATCAATCTGGTGCCAAAAACTGGTATTTTACCCTAAAGAAATATTTCTGTTTCCATTGACACGGGCCAGCGCCAGTTGGCCACTATGCCGTGGCCGAGTTGCCCGGCTCTCACTCAGGACTTGTCGGAACTTTAGGGAAGGGTTTGTGGGTTGACATGTTACATGCTGTGAATTTGAATAGCTATGTGTATCGTTTGCTTTAGGCGTCTCATAATGGTCCATAGTTCATCCAATCTAAAAAACAGATCTCTGATAAAATAAAGAAAATGTATAAACAGTACAGAAAGAGTTGGAACGAATCCTAAATCCTTCTATTAGAGGTAAATAGTTTTACAAAATATTTGTATTAAACTAAATACTGAATACACTGCCTTAGTTGCAGTGTCACGAGTATAGGTGGAGAAGAAGCAGGTCGCATGAGTTTGGGAAGAAATGTGTTTTATTACTCAAGTTCCAACGCTGTATTCAACACAAACTGACCATGATGTTATTGTTTATGTCATTTTAAAAATATCGTCTTTTATTTTTCGTAGCTGGAAAACCAAATTTCCTTAATAGTTTACTCTTCCCGCCCCATTTGAGCCCCTCTATAATTTTTTGGTACCAAACGTATAGTCAAAACAGGAAAGTCTAGAGCCATCATTGGCATAAATCACCAGTGTAGCCCTTGTACCGGGGTTAAGCACCACAGGAAATGAGGTGCAACACAATGGTTTCTTATCATGACTAAGGATTCACAATTTTGGGGCCAATGTGCATCTAATATAATCTATACTTCATACAATTAATGGTCAATTATATTTTCTATTAAATAATTAGTTGCATTACTTTTAATTCCGTGCTGTATTTTTGGGAACTGCTTGCTCTTGGGTGTGTGAAAACAACAACGTTCAAAGGTTTTCTCAGGTCATATTGGGGATTAAAACATAAGCTGACTTGAAAGCTAGACTTTCTTCCTTCTAAGTAATATGCCCGTTGGATGGCATTTTGTCATACTTGAAAATAAAGGAGCAAACCGACTGAATAAGACAGGATTATAACACAACCCTTTTGGTGGTTACATAATCAAGAAACCCAGAGGGGCACACTTAGGTAAAAAGCTTGTTCTTTTCAGGAAGCCCTAACAGTACTGTTGTCTGTCAGCAAAGGAACACCTTTCCCTTAGAGAGAATCATCCTTCCTTTTGTCAAGATGAAATATTAATGCAGAGAAGCTGGTTAATTCAAGCCAGCATGATATTTCAGGTAGGTTACCATGACACTAATTATGTGTGTGAGTTAGAAGGAGAAAGGAAGAGCTAGACAGACAGAAAAAGGTAGGTATGAAGCAGCCATTCTCAATAGTTATTCTTTTTTTTGTGCATGAATTATTTAAACTTGTCTAATTAGATTCTATTTATGGAGGCCCATGTTAGCTGCACTGCAAGTAAAAGGGACTTGAACATTGTTCCCTCTAAAGCGGTTATCTATAGAAAAGCAGAGAAATATGTATGTCAAAATCGGTTAAGAATATATCTGCCACTTAGATTTATTAATGTTACACTTTACATACTTAGCAGAACTCATCATTTGACTTCTGATGTGGTAAACATGTATTGCCCCCCCCAAAAAAATTATATATTTCCACGAATGTCCATAGAGAATGTGTGTAACTGGGTATGTGGATGGTGTGTAAATTAACTGGAGTGAATTTGTGTGTAACTGTGCAAAAGGCCCCTAAGGTGCGGGTCTCCCGGCCCTGGCTAAGAGACAGTTGAACTGTCTCCGCTAAATGATTGCACTGCATTCAGCCCATCGATCTGGTGGCTAAGGTCCATGATCATCATCGGGGATTTCCTGCACCACTGTATGAAGTAAATGTCATAGAGAGCTGTACTGTGCCCCCAATGTTGCATCGGGCTGACCTCAACTCCCTCTGGTACCGTCACCATACCAGGCAGTGATGTAGCTTGAGAGGGAGTCCTTAAAACTGCATCTGTAGAGGTTTCTGAGGATCCCTTGGAACGTGGCAAATGTCTCTAGTTGCCTGAGGTTTAAAGAGTCACATTGAAGCTTCTTCACCACAATGTCGACGTGGTTGACCATATCAGCGTACTTGATGAGTAAGTAAGCAGTTATTCCTGCTGTCACAGGAGAACAGGGAGTACAGGAGGGGGCTGAGCTTGCAGTTTTATTGAAGGTCAGTGCGGTGGAAGTGATGTGGCCTACTCTCACCACCTGGAGTCGGCTTGTCAGAAGGTCAAGGAACCATTTGTTCAGTGCCTGGGTCTAGCCCCAGGTCTCCGTGTTTCCTTTCAAGCTTTGACTGGCATTGGTATTTTAAAAGCTGATCTGTAGTCATAAAAAAGTATCCTCACATTGGTGTACCTCTTGTCCAGGTGGGATAGTGTGCGTGCAACAGCCTCATCCGTGGCAGTGTTGGGGAAGTATGCAAATAACAACGGCTCCAGTGTGGTGGGCATGACGGGAGGTAACATAGCCCTTCAACAGCCTCTCGAAGCACTAAGTGATGACTAAATTGAGTGCTAATTATAACGGGCAGTAGAGATTAGTCTCGGTCAACCTAGAATGTTTGAGTACACGATTGATGGTGGATATGTTAACGCAGAAAACCCCTTTGAATATGACTGCAAACGCTCCTGCTAGTTGATCTGTGACAGATCTAGGGAAATTACTGAGGATGCCCTGCAGCCTTGCAAGGGTTAACACACATTCACGTCTAACACAGTTTGTCTACTGACAACAGTTTGGAGGTTTTTGTCTTGACTGGGAGTGAGACATCGGTGACTTGGACGGTTTTTCCTCTGCAGTTGCTTCGCAAGGGTCAGTATGAAATCCCAGGAATGACAAATGTCAGTATAAGGTTATTTGATGAGTACATTATTTAAAAGGATAGTGAAATATACAAAAAAAATTGCATTTCCTTTGCCTACTATAAGCCAACAAAATGAATTTAAAAAGTATTATTATGTTACTGTCCCATTTATAATTTACTCAACTTTTTCAACACCTTGCTTTTAATATTTTCTTATGCCCAGAACAGCTGAATAATATATCTATTTCCTATTATTCCTCATGAGTCATTTCCCATTTTCCTCATATAAGAAATCCCATTTTCCTCATGTCATATTGTAATTAGAAGGTTGTGTCAAAAAGCATGCATACTGAATACAGACTATCTACAACTACTAGCTTATCTAGACATATTCCATACACTCTTAATGTTAGGTACGTGTCTTAAAGTTAGATACGTTTGTTAAAGTTTTTACACATAGCCTTCAAATTACTGGTTTATTTGATCAACTATTTGACATTTTGCTTTACAGCTGTACTCGATATTGCCAGCAAAACTTTGTGCATGGTTGTGTTGCTAGCCCACTGAAGTGGAAATTGAAAGAATCCTAGGGCAGAATATATTTTAACAGAAAATCTCAGTGTTACCGTGAAATTGAAGTAGATTAATTCACTCATGTATCGGGGTTTATTCATTCATGTATAGGGGTTTTAAACAGTGTTATTAAATATTCGGTCAAGTTTAAACTTCAACCGTTAGTTTGCTTCAAGTAACGAAATACAGTGCAGAAGAATAAATATTTCCACTTACTTGTAATGTTTTCTTCGTTAACACAGTAACACCACGTCCTTGAAGGTGTAGCTAACGATGCCCTGACCGATGTTAAGATATTGGCTTAAGACTCGCTCTATTTCCCCGGCTAAAATGCTATATGAATATATGACACAATTGTGGCTACCAAACAATCACAATAAGACAACGGTTAAAAGACAAATTATATAGATAGCTATCTAGGTAAACTATAGCAAGATCTAAAATTAATCTCACTCGATAGTGTCGGAATATAGTAGTTTTAGTCCAAACAGACTAGTAGTTGAGTGTTGGTTGCGCACAATGATTAGCCTATTGTGTATCATATACTGCGCAGGTAGTTTAGACACACATTTCTAATTATAATATGAGGACAATGGGATATCTTACATGAGGAAAATGGGAAATGTCTCATGAGGAAAAAGATAAATGATTTTAAATGTTTTATGCCTGAGAAAATAGTGAAAGTGAGGTGTGGAAAAATATAATGGGTGAGTAAATGATAAATGGAAAAGAGTCAAATTAATATTTTTTATTTTATTTTGTTGACTCAAAGTAGGCATAGGTAATGATAAAACCCTTTTCTATATTTCACTCTCCTTTTAAATAATTTACTCATCAAATGACCTACTGACATTTGTCATTCCTGGGATTCATTATGTCAGACCTGTCCTGTTTTTGCCAGACCGCGTAAATTGAGCTGGCCTAGAAGAGCGAATATCTCTTACTGAGTGAGTGAATCCATCTGTCCCTGACTGATTACCCCTTGTTAAATAGCGTAGTGGTTAGAGACGCGGGCTATGGAACAACAGGTCACTTGTGCAACTCACGTAACAGTCTAGACACATTATGCCTGAGGTTCAGGACAGACAAAAACTTCACTAACTATAACAGTATGTAGCTGGGTAATACGAAGCCTGAATTTAACAGTTCTGGTGGATATTAGGATTTTTCAGGACTGACAAATGCTTCGCTGCCTACACGATTCTCTCATCTTTTCACTTGACAAATCAGTTATCGTCACCAATATTGATTGATACTCAGTGTCATTCACGAATGACTAATTAACTGTTAAAATGGCCAATGGTAAAGAGGATTGGTTCAGAATAGACAAAAACTTTGCTGGCTACAACCTTCTGTAGCTATGGGAAGCCTAAAATAAAACTGTTGTGGTGATGGCTAGAGTCTTCATTAGCGTTATTTTAGCGGCAGGATATTATGCTGACAGCACTCAGATTTTCATTATCACAATAAAAGTCATAATTGAAATGTATAAGGCCATTCAGTTAACAATCTAGTATGTAACAATCTTGTACAAGAACAACATTGGAACATAAATTAAACGTAAAATGACAGACTAGATTGTTAACTATATCACCTTATATAGTTCAATTATGGCTTTTATTTTTTCCATTCAGGAATGGCTAATAAGCTGTTAAAATGGGCAGTTACTCATTTTAACACAATGGATAAGTGTCTAAATATTCAAACTTGACCTGATTTTAATGCATGACAATATTATATAACGTCAATATGCTAAACTTTGTGGCGTTGTGGTTAAAGACACAGCCTCTCATGTGGGTGCCCAGGGTTTGAATCTCGAGACAGCATTCATGATCATCGCATTTTGTTGTGGGCTGAACTAGGCTTGCCCGGCTTCTTGTTACATAGTAATGTCGTAAGTTGCATTAGAGTTAAATTAAACTATTTTTTTTCACAAATGAGGACATTCATCTACTTTTTTCTTTTAATAGTCACATTCGAGACAACATTATAAACTTGAGAAACTCAGTGACAGGTTTTGTTAAGTCAGCAAAATTCCCTCCAGAGTTTGCCTGGTCAAAACAGTAACCTAGCCAAAACTTAGACTGCTCAGACCAGCACTTAAAAAGGCAAGTTCATGTATAAAAGTAGACAAGTGTCATATCAGTTTATTTGAGTGCTTTTTTTCAGGATGGTGAGCACTTTATCCAGCTGAATGGACTTTGTGTGGTAACTCTGCCAAGCACATCCCACTCATTTGAAGGTAGACTGACAGCATCAGGGTCACGTTGCTTTGAGTTACTGTTACTGTTAGCACTGTTAAAGTGCAAGTTAGCAATTATAGACATGAATCCTGAAATGGATGCAGCCCTGCCCTAAAGGCAGGAATAATGTGATTGGTTGCCTCAATGTTTTTCGGTAGAACTTTAAATTGAAACTAGTTGCTTGCTCTAAGATATGATTTCCCAACCCTCTCTTGGAGAACACCAGATGTTTCACATATTTGTAGTAGCTCTGGACAGGCAGACATTTAATCAGTCAAATACTACCAACACCTTTACTAATTGAATCAGGTGTGCCAGTTCAGGGCTACAACCACTTTGAACCGCTCTGAAATCCATCATTAACACTAACCTTAAGCATATCCCTTGACACACCCTAATCCTGCACTTTAAACTTATATTTACTGTTTTAAATGTCAATTTCAATTGGGATATTTCAGAGTTGTGACCAGACAGAAGTAATTACCTTTAAAATTATTTCATATTTATTCTAATCCTCATATTCGCAAGTAGCTGAATCTTTATCAACGTAAATAACTGTGGGAGTGAAACAGCAAAGTTCTGTTTTAGTATGTACACCTGATTCTGTCTGAGCAAACATTATATATGTTATGCATTTGGTTTTCCCCATTAATTTTTAAATAATAAAATAACTAACCAATCTGTGTCAGTCCCGGTGAGGAAAAACTACCTCTTGTCAGTTTAAATAGGGATTTGGACTTTGGTTTCAAGTGTGTATGGATTTGGTAAACTTAGTTTTGTGTACCAATGATTACAAAAGAGATTCGGATCCAACCATGAATGTATAAATTACGCCCCTAGCCTGAGAAATTGGATGTTAAATACTAAATATCTAGAAGGTAACAGACTAATGAAAAAGAAACAAACCAAAAGGGCCAGTTTTGCATACATGGATTAAGCCTAGTCTATGATTAAGAAAATAACCTACATGACCTAGAAGATGATATGCGCATTCATGTTCATGGAGAGTAAGTGAACATGTTTTATTTACTTTCTCTTGAAAGCACTTGTTTTATCCTAGTGTAGTCCAGAAAATTAGAAATCCATGTTACCTATTCATTAAATCCAATCCAAACACTTCCCACATGGAAAAATCATGTATACCTCATGTATGTTGGGAAAACTGAAAAATATATCTATGTATATGGTGAGAATTTATTAATGAAAAATATAACTGCCTCTCATCTTTGAATACAATTATTTTGATCATACAGATTGTTAGCAATTATTTTAGTCCATCATTTATGTTCTTATTAATTTACATACATTATGTGATGAGTGCAAGATGCATATTTTATGAATATACACTGGTCGTAAACTGTATGTTCTTTTATTTTGAGTTACCCCCACATGAGTCCTCTCTACGTGTTGTGATTTAATATGTTGAAACTCTGTGAGGTACTGCTATTAGTCTGAATGTAGCTAGCCACCTAGTCATCCCTTCCCGTATACTGTGTATACTTTCTCCATTAATTATTATTTAGTGAAGCTGAAATGTCAGAGGGGGTGTGGGTAGATCCTTCTGTTTAGTGGGATATGTGATATTCTTGTGCACGTCAGTGTGTGTTCTACTTTTTTGTCATTGGCAAAAAAGGTTTCACTTTAAAATGCTATTTCAACAAATGCTTAAACTGCATTAGAGACACAGTGGCCTTCAACTTAAATTCTTCCTGCAGGATATTCCAGGACTGGGGGGCATAAACCTGGATTACACAGACACACACGGAAATGTTATAGTACCTTCAATGATGTGCAGTTTTGGTCAGAACCAATGGACAAATTGGACAGTGTTGATGTCTTTTCTATTAGTCTTTACTATTACTTTTATTCATTAAAGAATAGGTGATCTGATTAGGTGTAAAAGTTGAAATAGTGTGGGAATACTGGAGGCTGTTTTTATTTTCTACCTGATGTAATTCTATGGTTTTGAATCAGTATTTGTTTAGTGATCCAAAAATATTATGCAGTAGGCTATGTAAGAGAGAGAGAGATGAGAATACAACTGCAATATATATATTATATATTGCAGTTGTATTCTCATCCCTGCTTTACATATCAGGGTGGCGTATTAACTAGGGGCTCATTAACCAAACAACACAATTATCACAACATATAGGTTTTATTGTTTTTTCTTTTTCCCCAGTGATTTATCAGCCGTTTCTGTGCTCTTCTTGTCAAGAAAGATAACAAACTATCATCCAAGAGCTCCAACCTATTGTTCAGTCACATAACATATAAAGATCACTCACACTTCAACTGCTAAAACTAATGAGGTCTGCACTGAACTTGAGGTACAAATACAATGCCGTGTTAAAGCAATTAGTAGAGCATTTTCAGATAGAACCCCCCGATAAGATTATTTGATCATCAGTCATTGAATACAAAGGTAATATTACTAAATGCTCTCTGTAAAGCTATAAAGATCTGTCTGGCCTTGTACTCCATAGGGAGTGACGAGAAAGTAATTTCTGATCAATGTATCCGAAAGGTCAGAGAGAACCACTGAACTCCAGGAGGGTCATGTTTCAGCCAAACCTGAGAGATAATCAAAACGTTCTATTCTTTCCCTTTCTCTTATCTCCATTGAGTGAATCAATAAGACATCAGAGACCTTCAGCATGCACAGATGTGTTTGTGTGTGTCAGTGTGTAAATGCATTTGTATCACCTGTGAATGGCTGGGAAACAGACTGTGTGAGGGAACATGTGGTGTGTAAAATTATGTCAACAATTCATGTCCTCTTCCACCACACTCTTTCTAGCTAACGTTAGATATGTTTGAGATATTTGTGAGCTATTTGTGTCTCATTCAATAATGTTTTTCCACTCAAAATGTTGGCAATGGCAATAATGTGTCATTGTGTCGTTTATGAAGGACTAGTAGTAAACTGAACATACTAATGTGATTAACATTACATGAATAAAAAGTGAATATGTCAATATTTCCAACTCATTGCCGGGCATTCACATAGTCTTTTGTTTTATGATGACAACTGTAGCATTTGACAACCTCTCAAAAGGCTCCTAGAACTGACAATACATTACTGAAAAAACAGTTTTCTTAGACTACATTGTAGTCAGAGGCAGAGCTTTAATTGGTGGTGCGCGGCACCCATGGCAGCCAATAACAAAGGCTGCAAAGAAGTTTAACTAATGGTTGAAAAAATGTGAGCAAGCAGATTAAAATTATATTATGAATAATTTGCTACATATGATTTAGTTGATATTGAAGTGTTAACATCTGTATTTTTTATTATTTTCCAAAATGCATTTGTATGATCGACCAATCTGTGACCGCGAAGGAGTGTAGCCAGCGTTGCCAGATGGGATGGTTTACCCCTGTTTGGGCTATTTTTAATGTCAGTGTACAGAGTCCAGGGGTGATTGGGCCTAAATTGTCAGTGAATCTGGCAACACTGGGTATAACATTGGAATTTGTTAGCTCGTTTGCCAAGGATGTGAACAGTGGAAAATGAAGTAACAGAACACAAAAATGTAATTTATATGTCTGCCATTCAGAAAAAAATGAATACATTACAAAAATGAAATATAATGATATGTGCCCTTGAGAAACATCTTCAGTAAAGTTTTTGAGCAAAAGAGCTTTTAGCGAAAGATAATTACATATATGAGGTCCTAGCCTCAGCTAGCAGGTCCAAAAACAGCTAGCAAATTTTTGTCACTGCAGTTACATTTTGTTGTAGCCTAATAACAAGCTCCTATTCATTATGGTATGTGAAACGTTTGTAAAGTTTTGGGGGAAAAGTATTCGATATTTGTATTATCTGCCTATCTTTTATTTGGGAAATCAGGTAGCAAGACATTTCGATGAGGGTGGTGGAGGAAGGGGAGCTCCATGGCTAAGGTTCGCCATCTATGGGAGAGAAATCTAAGCTCCGCCACTGATTGCAGTAAATAGTCACTATACAGTAAATTAAAGAAATGGAGTGGAAAAGGAAGAACATTATAATGTTTACAGTTTGCCCACTGACACTGCTTAAATAACAAAGCCCTTAATCTCTATTTCAACAGAGTCAAAGTACAGTGCCCTCGTGTCCTGACTTGTATAGACATGTAATGCATGGTAATACCTGACTGTAAGATAATATTTAGACAACCTGTGTCCAAACGTAATTAAGAGGTATCCACATTTTAGTATTCAAAATGTTCAACATGCTACATATACAGTTGAAAGACAATAACAGCTGGGTAAATAATCATTCAAAGTAGCTAGCTTGCGTTTGAGGAGTAATCTATATGAAACCCAGGAGGAAATCCCAATTAAGTTGGTCATGTTTGATCTGGGGCCGGTTTGTCCTAATGGAACTATTTGGAAACCTTAACAACATTCAATATGAATGTAAATCTGTGAAATTAAGTTCAAATGACAACAATTTCAGATTACATCCATTTGGATATCTTGTTATAACATAATAATAAATGTAAATGTGGAAAAGTCCAAGGGGGTGAATACTTTTGAAGGCCACTGTATCATCAAACTGTTTCTTTACACCCGTTGATGTTCACAGCATTGTTTTCCATCAGAACTGTGAAAGTGAATGAGCAAATTCATTCGTGTGACACACTGCTGTCATAGTCCCCAAGTATAGCCAGGTGTACAAGACTGCGTGACCGGATCTTTGTAAGAATGTAGAAGAAGGCAAAAGCCTGAGAATGTAATCATGGGATGGATGGCCAGGAGCAGAGGTGACTGGAGCAATGTGTGGCTCAGCAGATTCTTCTGTGTGGCTCACTTGTCTTCCGGTGACCCCCAACCTTGTCTGTCCAAACCTCCTCTCCCTTGGCCTCCAGTGTCCCTATAAAGTCTTACCTCATACATATGGCCAGTCCACTGCTCTAACCCTGAGCTGTGGTTAACATTTTCCAAGGCTATTGTTCCTAGCTCTCCTCAATGTGCTTTTTTAGCCCTATTAACAGGAAACATGAATTTAGCCTGTTTTCTGTGGTGGAGCTGATTGACTTAGCATTTGTCCTTGTAAACAGGTGTGTCCTCATATAAGTATATTCAGTTGGTTCAATGGACAGTTAAGGGTATGGAAAAGGACATCCAAGATTGACTTGCAGACCCATCTTTTTATACAGACAGGCAGACGGAGGAAAAGATATATGCACTGACAAATTAGAGCGAGAAAGATATCGTCAGTATGAAGTCATTCTGTGACCGGCTGTTAAGGGTCCGCATATCTCAAGGCTGTAAATTATTTAGATGTGATTGTCCTTTTCTGTCTTTATAGACATGGTTGTCCTGTTTTGGCTCCTTTTGGACTAGTATCGCTAAGTGAGCATCTACCGTTATCATGGAAGCCTCAACAAATTCAAAAGGTGTTAAGTTGTTTTGTGTAAGCTTTAAAGATGTACTCCGAAATTTGGGGTTGTGGTTTGTACCGTGGTGCAAAACATATTTACTTACAAATTTGCTTGGGCATTTCTCCAGAGAAATGTAATATGCTAAAAGCCTGCTGAGTAGCAATATGTTTTATAAACTTGTAACCAACACATAGATAAGGCTTATCACCGAAGAAGTGTCTGATGTGAAAGAGAAAGGGCGTGCTCGCTCTATACTCGGCCACACCAGAAGAGGTCTGTTGTGTACCCAAATCCAATTACAATCCCTTATCCATTTTCAGGACCACGCTCATGTTCCTCAGGTGGCCTCGTTTAAGCTGTTCTCAGTTCTTTTACATTTCTTTGCAAACAATAACTAAAAGGGTCTTTGGAAGTTCACTGTGTTCTTACTTTTAAACACATGTCTAAAATAAAAAATAAAAGCAGATTGAACTATTTTAATAGCACATTACTAAAGGATGATGTTTTAAATGACAGAAGTGTCCAAACATTGCAAAGCAACAGTAAAAATGTTGTTTGTGAGAAGTGGATTACATTTCTGCTTACATCGTTTTTTTTAGATTTCAGGATGAGCATGTGAGTTTTATGCTGTGTATTTATGATAATTCTTTACATATTTGGGATTTTGCTGTCATTTTTTTATTGTCTGGGAAAATTATTCCTCATCCATTCAATTTCATTGTGGAGGACAATAAATAATTTGACAAAAACTGTTCATGCTCCGCAGTATGTGAGATGTGGCAAATGAAGGTGGATATGCATGAAAGCATTTATGCGTGTGTGAGCGCGCGTGTGTGTGTGTGTGTGCACATGTGTGCGTGCGTGAGAGAGACTAGAGTGAGGCATGTGCTGCTTTTAAAAATGAATACAGTATGTCTTCTTGTTCTATCTAGAGACAAATGAATGTCAGCGTATTGGAAGACAGACAACGCTAGATAAGGATTGCTTTGTTGTAGGACAGAATACATCTTTGTCAGTGAAGAGATATGAGAGCGTCGAATTCGTTCCCTGAAAACGTGTCTTCAATTTTTAAGTGGATAAACTTGAACTTACACTGTATTTGTGGGCTGAGTTGTATCACAGTTTCTTTGTACAATCTTCAGAGCAGTATTTCTATATTCCTAAACTGACAACAATTGGGTGAATCTTCCTTATGATAAACTGGCATTTTAATAATCAGGAACCTATTTTTCTTGCTCTGAGAGATTTTTCTCTCTTGGCACTGACAGACAAACTGATTTGTATTATGTGACCAGGTACTGTCTGATGGCTGAATATGATTATATATTTCATTGTTTGGCAGATTTGTCCACCCATATGTATCTATAGTGCAAATTAAGGTGACTTTTCTGAAATCAAAACAGAATGGGAAAGACTGTGAGTCTTTCAATCAGGATTTCTAAAACACCAGGGACATTCTGAGGAAAATGGCTGAAGAGCCCCTACTATTTCTCATGTTATGGATACTTTATTCAGCCATGAAACAATTTTTGGAGGTAGATAGGATGCAGGTAGGATGGCACCCAACTAATACGTACTTGTGGTGGCGAATGGCTAGAGCTGGCCGTGGACACGAACTATGGTAAAATGTGTAGAATAGTAGAGAACCACTGGTAACCAATGTGGAGGTCGACAGCTGAACACATATGTGAGAAAGGCTTGAAACATCTAATTATTTGCTTTGGGAAACTGTATACATTTAATTAGGGTCCACAACCAGGGACTCATAAATCTCTTTAGGTGTCATTGAAAATAAAACGTTTGAAAACTCCTGAACTAGATGAATGATTCAACATTTATGTTGCTGCAAACCTGAAAGCTAGTCAGTGGCAAGTTTTACATGTTAGCTCAGGACTTAATAGTGCCTTTCCTTTCTCCAGAAACCAAGGTTTGTTTTGACACAGTTGGTACACTTAACCCACACTTGATTTTCATCACAGGGCCACCAAGAGACACAGCAGGTTCTCTCATAGAGTGTTAGAAACTGGACAATCCATCCACATAAGCCAGAAGAGACGAAAGAAACCAAGACCCTCCAGGGTGGGTGTCGTGCCAGTCTGTCATCTAAATTCATGTGCAAAATATGTCTTCTCAGCGTCTTGCGTTAATGAAGTTCATTTGATTCAGAAGTTCTGATTGTATCTTTAGGGATGACAGAAATGCAGAGGATGGAATCAAGTTAGAGCAGAGGTCAGGTTTACCTTAGAATCAGGTGATTATGGCCCAGAGTGTAGTCCTGTGTTTTTGATCCATTGACCTCTTTGTCACATAGCAATGAAAATTACACATTGTACTAGCTCACACGTTTTCCCACATCTAGTAATGATGTTTCTTTCTGTGAACACTGTTTTGCTTTTATAGGAACCAAACACTTGACGGCGTAACTATAATGCTTTTTAAAATACAGACAGCAAAACTCAATTGCAACCAGTGATGACAACAGATTTAAAGTGCCCTTGTAGGATGTGGAGATGTTCTTTCAGCTTGCACTCAGCCAGAATTGCCACTCTCTTCTTGGTCTCTACTGCCCTTTCTCTACCTTTCTTTCACACTCACTCCTACCCACATCTCTTTCAAGTGGTATGATGGATAGGCCTGAGTCATTCTGGATTTGGACTCAAACCCTTACTTCTGATGTAGGCAGTGTGCACAGCTTTAAAAATGAAAAAAATAGAACTAGACTGTCTGCTCTCCATCTTGTCAACTCTGCTAAGGCGAGGTGACCTTTTGGAATATTGCTTTGAGAGGCTCCTTGTGATTCAAAAGCCCTTTGCATTCTAAGGTTACCTGTCTGCTGTACCGGTGCACTTCTGAAACTTTACCTGGGGAATCCTTCAGTGCGTCAATGTCGACTTGCTTATATAACCATTCATTTGTGTACAGTTGGCATTTCTTAACATGAAACAGTATGCTTATGCAGAAATATTCCAGAAGCAACACAAAGTGTGAATGAAGTTATAAATACATGTTCTATAACTGTTTATAACCTGTTTTCTTTTAATTGGGTGGATTCCATCATCAGAATCACTAAATGTTATTAAAATACAGAAAGGTTTATCAACCCACAGTTGGCATTCCAAATGTAGTAAGACAAGAACATTTTAGAATACATGATTTCTCTTATTTCACAGGACCGTTGTTTGCTAGAGATATTATAACAAAGTGTTTATAACGGTTTGTATGTCTAGCTTGTTTTTAAAACTGAATGTGACTGAATAAATTGTACTACCTGCATGATCCGTATATTGGTCTCTAGTACCACCTATTGCTTTTAAAAGACCACGGCAATTCAGTTCAGCTATGTGCATGTGTAATTTTGCAGGATGATATGAAATTATTATGAAGTAGTCATCTTCTAAGACTATCGCTTATGTTCTGTATAACGCATCAGTGCTGTTTACATTTGTTTACCTGTTGTGAGACCTTAATTTCTTTCAGCCTATTTCACTCTGGTTTGTTGGAGCTTTCAGTTGTACATTCAACTTGATTACAGTTGACAACATTTGTCAGTGACAGTGCTGTATTTGAGACAACAATTTCCAAATGAGAGATTGGATGGAAGAAGCTGGGCAAGTCCAATTCAAGACCCAGTCCAGAATAATTCAAATCTAAATTGTAAATTGTAATTGTGTTCGAATCCCATTATAATAAGAGTTGAACATCTACAGTATTACCACATTCATATTTCAGTTGAACATATGGCTTCTTTTGACATTCTGAATGGCAAGAAAACACATGCATAATAATAATGTTGATTTCATACTATGGCCTAGATTTTTCTGATGATTTCCCCTTTAATGTCTGGAAATACTTTATTTCAACCACGTTCTCCTCAATGCAAATTTTATAGGGATTGTAAAGACTGTGTCAGTCACTCACTCACTTACTCAGTAAGAGACATTCGGTCTGGCAAAAATGCGGGTCTTAATATTATATAATGAAGTGAAAATGTATTACATTTTGGCGAGTAATTAAATAATGCGGTGTTATTGCATAATGTGGTGATAGAGGGACACACAAGGTAAACGACAGCAATACCACCATGGGTTACATTTGTTATATAAATGTTATAACAGGAATATGGATTTGGCATTTAAAAACAGGAATGTGGATTTATAAGAAAATTAAGGTCTAATTATATAATCAGTTCACATTGTCTGAGACAAAACAAGTAAAAAAACATCAGAGATCGAGTCAAGATTAATCAAAATGTAACCAAGACCAAGTGAAGACAGAGACACGTGGTACTATAACATTGGTGTGTTAATCTGGCTTTGAATATAGCTTACCCAACCACTGACCTCACCACATACCCTGTGTGTGTCAGTAAGAATGGGTGACGAGAGTGTGAAAACTGTCAGCTTCAACCCTGCCACTGATATTTACATCTGTTAAAATATGTATGTTGTGGTACGAAACCAGTGGTTTCACGCTCCATTGTTAGTCAAAGTAGAAGTCAATAATGCAAGGATATCACTTAATGTACTGTATTGATCAAGGGCTCTGCAAAGTAGAAAGCTGGAATAGAGGAATACATTAGGTGATTGATTAAATGATTTGCCAGTGCGGACCCTAAGCAAAATTCTATTTGGGGGCCCCCTCTCCCCTAGTAGTCAGGGGCTCACTAGCAGTTTGGGGGCCTAAGCAACTGTCTGTCTCATACCTAGGGCCGGCCCTGTGAATTGCCCTGATACCAACACCACGGATTACAGTGATACCACCACCAGTAATCACAGTGAGACCAACGCCAATGATTACAGTGATACCAATGCCACTGATAACAGTCATACAAACACCAATGATTGCAGTGATACTAACACCCAAATCCACTTTTTTGGCTGAAAAACTACGGCCAGATCCTACCCATTATTGGGTAAAACGATTTTCATCAATAAGTCATCATTTTAGTCAAAGTATGATATAGTGGGCCATTTTGGAGGCAATTTGAAAGTGTGACCTTGGCTTTCTCCAAGAATATGCTGTCTCTTTTAAAATTATCTTCATATTCTTACATGTTACAAGGGTATGTGTACTGTTAGCATCCAGCAAAATAGAATTTATTTGCACTCTGGGGTTGACCCAATTGGTATTGACAACTTCACATCTTGTATTGTCCTACCAACTACTTCTTTACAAATGTAGAACTACACTTGGCCAGATATGATTTTAACTATTAGAATAACATAAACCCCCATCATGTAAAGAGCTCATGTTTAACTGAGATTGTCACAGCGGGTGTGTAGTGGTGGAGAGGATGGACCAGGCACAGGCATGGGTAGCAGTCAGTATACTCTTTAATTAAAACAAAGACAAAACAACAGAACAGAAAACACAGAGTACTGGGGCAAAACTACTAACTGAAAGTAAACACAAGGAAACAACACTCACCACATACATTAGGACACACTGCAACATGGAACAATGACTAACAACTGAGGGGAGCAGAGGAGAAACATTTAAATACATACTAATGGATTGATTGGGACCTGGTGTGAACAATGATTGAGGACAAGATAAATGAATGGGACCGGGATGAGTCCATGAATGTTGGAGACCTAGGAAAAGCGGGAGATGACGGAGCAGTCCGTCAGCTCACCGTCACAGAGATGCCATGCACAAAATCAGTTTTCTGGGAAAGGATGTAAATACAATTTTAAGTGAATGTGTCCTATCTAATTTTAATTGGTGTCAGGTTGTTGTTTGATATGGGTGTTGTTTAGAGGAATCTTTGCCAGTCTGACAGTGAGTTAGCTGAGCTCGCTTTGTTATGGAAGATTTAAAGTTCACCCTCATGATTGACTCAATATCACAAGACAAGTAATTCAGTTCTGGAGTATGTATAGGCTAAAGCGTGTGCTGATTTGCCATGCTAACAGCAGTCAGCTAGCATAGCTTATGTAGCTGCCGTTAACTTACCTTTCTAGTAAGTTAACGGCAACTGATATTTCTGTTAATTTATTATTTCTGTCAAATGAAATGAGAGAAATAACTAATTTCTAGATTGTTTCCCAGTAGTAATTAGTCAAAATAAGTAGCTTCCAACATGCTTCTTTAAATGTTTTATCATGTCATGTAATGTTAGTTGGAACAACACAGGTATTAAAAACAGTGGGGTACTAATTCTGCAAATCAAAACATTTATGCAGCAAAAATTGAATTGTTTTATATTTGAAAAATTGCCAAAGATGCCTTCCCCTTTGAACAAAATATTATGCAAACAAAACTTTAGTTTGGAGAACTAAACTGTGAGGTGCGAGGGTAGCGGGTGCATAATGGAAAGGCAAGAAACAAAAGTAACAAAATAACAGTGACACAAAGGATCCCAATCTTCACTTTATCAAAAAGTCAGCACCACACGGTCACAACAACATAGACACAATCAGCCAAGGAAAACCAGGCGGACCAGACCTCATCACACTTCCTGAACCACTCCTCCATGGTGCTGGAACCCCCTACCGAGGGGCACAACAGAGGCTGGAAACTGGGGACCACCTGGAAGGGGGTTAGACCTGTGGAGGCATGGCGCAGGGAGTTCTGAACATACTCCGCCCAGGGGAGAAAATGGGCGCACTCATCTGGTCTGTTGAGACAGTAAGACCCGAGGAACCTCCCTATTTCTTGGTTGGTACGCTCCACCTGCCTGTTGGCCTGTGGGTGGTACCCGGACGTGAGGCTGACCACAATCCCCAGTCTGGACATGAAAGATTTCTGCACCCGAGACGTGACCAGGGGGCCATAGTCGGAGACAATGTCCTCTGGAAGTCCATACAGCCAGAACCATCTTTGAGAAGCGATCCACTACCAGGTCCATGTAGAGTTGGCTCATTCCAGCCACTGGACACCGCCACCCCCCAGAACTACATTGGAGATGGAAACCACGACAACCCTCCCGATTACCATTCCATTTTTCAGGCAAGCTCTCCGGAGTTCTCCTACTTTGGTGAGGCTTGCCTCCACAGGGTCGGCAACGGGAGGCACAGCAGCAGCGGCTGGCTCAATGGGGCTCTCCCCTCCCTCCCAATCTGCCATGTGGGACATCATCTCGCCGAACCCTGTTACCAATCTGGCGATCTATCCTTCCATGGTGCAGAGCCTATCCTCTATCTCCAGTGAATGACCCGGGGCTCCAGCCCCCTCCCCATGACTCATCCTGAATTGGGTAGTGCAGGGAAAACCAAAAGAACCCCGAAAAACAAAAAAAAGTACCTCTATGAGATATGTGCGAGTGTGTAATTTAGCAAAAAACAGTACGTTTAGCAAAAAAGTGACAAAACAACACAGACACAATGGATCACGTTCTTCTATCAAAATGACGGTACCACACGGTCACAAACATCATAGACACAATCACCCGTGAGGTGCGGCTGAAAACCAGGAACTAAAATAAACATCATAATGACTAACTCAGGTGTGTGTGAGGGATGTGCTTGCCATTGACTCCAGCTGGCAGTTAATACACCGTCATGGTGGAGCGCCGAAGAAGGGCTGAGCACGAGGCACCATGCAGAGCAACTGTCACAAATGTTTATGCTCTTATTGTCTAATCAGAGTTAGAAATACATATATCTTTAGGTAATGTGTCTTCAAGTCTCCAGAAGTAGAAGTCTAATTAGGTGGAAGAAAAGGTGTTAAGTGCAACAATTCAATGTACAGTGTTAAGAGTATATTCAAGGAACGCTTCTCCATCAAGATCAACACATCGTCACAGGAATTACGTGCATAATGTAACTGATTCAGGAAATGCGATTACACTCGGTATGAACATATCAACATGTACTGAAGCACCATGGGCCTTTCATAGTTTTACCTAAAGATCTGGCATCGGAAAATGTGTCACTTTTTGGACATTAGATTTCAAGCCAGGAAAGAACACATTACATGACAAGTTACTGCTCTAGGAAAAAGGGAACAGAGTATGCCCTGTTCTTGTTAAGTCAGTGCTAAGTGGCCATACATCACAATAATACAACCAAAGAGAGGAAAACATTTTCTGAAGGCCACTTTCCCAGGGCTGTAACGGTGTGTTATGGCACCATGCAATAACAGACAGACAGCTGGTGTCCCTTTGTGCACCATCCATATGGGTACTTTCATTTGATTTCAATCAAGTTTTTGACCACATCACTTTTATATACAGTGGGGCATAAAAGTATTTACTCAGCCACCAATTGTGCAAGTTCTCCCACTTGAAAAGATGAGAGAGGCCTGTAATTTTCATCATAGGTACACTTCAACTATGAGAGGCAAAATGAGAAAATAAAATCCAGAGAATCACATTGTAGGATTTCTAATGAATTTATTGGTAAATTACTAGGTAAAATAAGTATTTAGTCACCAACAAACAAGCATGATTTCTGATTTCTCACAGACCTGTAACTTCTTTAAGAGGCTCCTCTGTCCTTCACTCATTACCTGTATTAATGGCACCTGTTTGAACTTGTTATCAGTATAAAAGTCACCTGTCCACAACCTCAAACAGTCACAATCCAAACTCCACTATGGCCAAGACCAAAGAGCTGTCAAAGGACACCAGAAACAAAATTGTAGACCTGCACCAGGCTGGGAAGACTGAATCTGCAATAGGTACACGAAATCAACTGTGGGAGCAATTATAAGAAAATGGAAGACATACAAGACCACTGATAATCTCCCTTGATCCGGGGCTCCACGCAAGATCTCACCCCGTGGGGTCAAAATGATCACAAGAACAGTGAGCAAAAATCCCAGATGGGGGGACCTAGTGAATGGCCTGCAAAGAGCTGGGACCAAAGTGACAAAGGCTACCATCAGTAACACACTACGCCACCAGGGACTCAAATCCTGCAGTGCCAGACGTGTCCCCCTGCTTAGGCAAGTACATGTCCAGGCCCGTCTGAGGTTTGCTAGAGAACATTTGGATGATCCAGAAGAGGATTGGGAGAATGACATATGGCCAGATGAAACCAAAATAGATCTTTTTGGTAAAAACTCAACTCATCGTGTTTTGAGGAGAAAGAATGCTGAGTTGCATCCAAAGAACACCATACCTACTTTGACGCATGGGGGTGGAAACATCATGCTTTGGGGCTGTTTTTCTGCAAAGGGACCAGGAAGACTGATCCGTGTAAAGGAAAGAATGAATGGGGCCATGTATCGTGAAATTTTTAGTGAAAATCTCCTTCCATCAGCAAGGGCATTGAAGATGAAATGTGGCTGGGTCTTTCAGCATGACAATGATCCCAAACACACCGCCCGGGCAACGAAGGAGTGGCTTCGTAAGAAGCATTTCAAGATCCTGGAGTGGCCTAGCCAGTCACCAGATCTCAACCCCATAGAAAATCTTTGGAGGGAGTTGAAAGTCCGTGTTGCCCAGCGACAGCCCCAAAACATCACTGCTCTAGAGGAGATCTGCATGGAAGAATGGGCCAAAATACCAGCAACAGTGTGTGAAAACCTTGAGAAGACGTACAGAAAACATTTGACCTCTGCATTGCCAACAAAGGGTATATAACAAAGTATTGAGATGGACTTTTGTTATTGACCAAATACTTATTTTACTGAGGAATTTACCAATAAATTCATTAGAAATTCTACAATGTGATTTTCTGGATTTCTTTTCTCATTTTGTCTGTCAAAGTTGAAGTGTGCCTATGATGAAAATTACAGGCCTCTCATCTTTTTAATTGGGAGAACTTGCACAATTGGTGGCTGACTAAATACCTTTTTGCACCACTGTACATGCACATGTATACAGTTGGGTCCATAAATATTTGGACACTGACACAATTTTGACTGTATCCCACCACTATCGTTTTGAAATGAAACAACTGAGATGTAATTGAAGTGCAGACTTTCAGCTTTAATTTAAGGGGTTGGAAAAAAAAGTTAAACGTTTTGGAATTGCAACCAATTTCATACACAGTCCCGTTATTTCAGGGGCTCAAATGGAATTTTACATATTATACAATCATAAACAATACGTTCATTTTTAATACTTTGTCAAGAATCCTTTGCAGGCAATGACTGCTTAAAGTCTGGATTGCATGGACATCAAATGCTGGGTTTCCTCTTTTGTGATGCTTTGTCGGACCTTTACTGCAGCTGTCTTCAATTGTTTCGTGTTGGTAGGTTTTTCTTCCTCAAGTTTTCTCTTTAGGCTTAAAAAACTCCTGGATTGCTTTCACAGTATGTTTTGGGTCATTGTTCATCCGTTAACTGAAGCACCGTCCAAACAACTTTGCTGAATTTGGTTGAATCTGAGCAGACAATATATCCCTATACACTTAAGAATTCATCCAGCTGCTTCTGCCTTCTGTCACAGAAACATTAGTGACACAGTGCCATTGGAAGCCATGTATGTCCATTCACTCACACTGGCTCCTTTGTATTTTACAGATTATTTGGTATGCTTCAGATTATGAGCCGTTGCAAGCCTTCTCCATGCTTTATTATTCCCATCATTCTGCAACAGGTTGATCTTAGTTTCTTCTTTCCAAAGAATGCTGTTCCAGAACTGGGATTGCTTTTTTGATGTTTTTGGCATAGTCTGGCCATTCTATTCTTGAGGCTTATAAATGGTATTTGCTCTTGTGAGTTCTTGTCTTTATGGAGGGTTCCCTTCGAAATAACAAAAGAATAGCTCACACCTGTCCATGAAACAGCTTTTGAGTCAATTGTCCAATTACTTTTGGTCCCTTGAAAAAGAGGGGGTTACATATGCATTATTTAATTGTAACTTAAATATATATTCAGTAAACAGACAAAATATCAGAACTTGTGTCAGTGTCTAATTATTTCTGAACCTAAGCGTATATTGTAGAATGGGATCTGAATTACTCATTAACCTCACATGCATAGTTACTATTTTAGAATTATTTTAAAGGAAATATTTTAGAAATGATATCAGGAATGGATACCTCATGGCATGATGTCAAGTTTGAACACCTGTGTTTGGGCATTCAGTTCCTTAATGTTTACTTTTGACCACTTGGCACATATTTCTACAAAGTTTTGTTGAAATACAGAGGGGCGTGTTAATACATAACTGAAATAAAATTTAACATAAAATAATAATTCCATTCAAATAATCATTGCATATTAACTGATCCCAATAGGAGATTAAGTTAAATGGAACATTTTGCCCTCTCCCCTTGTCTATAAAGACACAGAGATTTGCACGGCCCTTAGCAATGGATTAACAAGAGCTATGTGTATATGGGCATTTCATCTAACGTTAATATCCTTTAATATCCTTTGATCAACAAATTAAAATGTACCTCTAAAATAACAATTTATTGCTGCTGTATGTCATTTTAAGACAGGCTACTAATGTTGGAAAACAATCCTGCAGACAACACAAAATCTATAATATGTCAATCATAATTAATGGACATTTGTTGTCTCTGAAAATAAAGTATGTCAATTTTAATTTTTCATTACAATGTTTTAAAACTGTAAGTTTGCGTGTCTTGTTTTGCATTAAAATACCAGAACTAGAGGATGATCAAATTAAGCTACATCATCTGTAAGGCCTACTTTTCTTTTCATGCCAACTGGGAATACTTTTCCTTTACTATCTTTGGACCAGAACAATGAGAATACCATGCATAGATTTTTCTTGCTAATTATTTAATAAAAACACAATTTGGATGACTGCCAAGAAACACAGGAAGAAGAGGTTGTGGCAAAATGTTACAAAGTAGCACATGTTTTATTGATTGTCTTAACAGTTGTTTGTACAAAGAATTCTATGAATGTGTGTCTGCTCAGGGAGGAATAACTTCTGCTATTTGGCTTACTGCCAACATGAAGAGGAAGATTTTCAATAAAAATTCTAATTGTATTATGTGGTTGTGATAATACCTACAACTGTGCATTTGATAACAATGTTTTATTTGGTATACCTTCCCATAAGTTTTTCCCCAGTACTACTGATAGCTAACATAATGTGTGGATATTTTCCATAGTCTTAGAAATAAAGAAATCTGTATACAAAGGTACAAAAACCTGTGGTACCTGATCGAATGTGGGCATGATAAACTTAACACAAAGCATAAGTTCTGACTAACTGAACAATTGGTAGGACGTGATGCCAGTTACTGTTGGGCCCCACACATCCTTTCCATACCTCCTGATATGCAACCGTCATAGAATCTATGAATAGGCCCATGGACCATAGGTTGGAACATAGCATACAAGGGCATTTTATAGGATAAACTTTTTTTATTGGAGGATAATGGACTCTGTAATGGTTGTCTATGACCACTGACCGCCTCTTATGTGTTCTAGCATAAATGACTGTGTTAACTGGAGAACATGTAAGAACTATGAAAGATCAACACATAAAGGTTCTCCCCTGACTACCAGTTGCACTAATTTTGTTCATCGTTCAAATGTGGACAGAATCTAACATACCCCTATACAACATGCCTTTATACCCCTTGTAATAGGTGAATAGTTGTACCCTTGTATATTTGTGATTCCATCTAATTAAACTCTTACTAAGGTTGCTAAGACAGAGATCAAAATGCTCTTAAACACAAATAACAGTTTATTATATAATATTTGCAAATAGTGACAGAAAGACACTAACACAAGATCAGTGAGAGTCTGTCCCCCACTAGCCCCTACTGAAGATATGGTTCTACCACTCAATTATAGGAGCAAGTTCCATTTCTGCGCTCATATATAAAATACCAGCAAAACACTGTAGCTAAAATGATGGTAGAAGGAAACTTTTTCCATATTGAGTGTTGCCAGGTTTGGTATGTGTGCGACACAATTGGTCTATTTTTAATCAGCTTGTTCAAGTTTATTTTTTTCCTGGAGACAGCCGTATACGGTAAATTCAATCTGGCAACCTTGCATACAGGACCCCACGGGTCCAGACATCTTGGGGATGAGTAATGTTGGAAAAACAAGTGGATCCTAGTTCTTTTACACCCAAGCATGTCAAAATATTCTATTACAACGTAATAAACTCAAGCTACATCTAATAACTTTCATGTGACTACAGATTTAAAGAGAGATTGCAAGAAAAACGAAGATGACAGCTGAAAAGACCATCAGATTAGGGTATGTACTATCACCAAAACCATTAGGCTTTATATGCAATTAAGAGTATTTTTTTCTTTCTTTATATTACCAACAATGTAACTATATGACAGTGAATACGCTGGATCAACATCAGTAGAAGAGCCTAGTACAGTTGAAGGAAGTTGAGGGAGATTAACGATTGACAAGACTGTAATAAATACAACTCTGTTTAGTTTTTTATGCAAGTCTATATTAACAAGAACATAGCATAACAAAAATAGACAACAATAATATTGATGGTGATTAATTATAAAGCTGATGTGTGATTTTATATTTCTTTTTAAATAACATGTTAATTGTTCTAGGTTATGGTAAGGATAAATATATTGATTGCATATTTTGGTTGATAATAATTAGGGAGGACATTGTAGCATGCATTAGCTGCTCAAGTAAATATGGACAACAGGGCAGATTTAACACTTTTCAAGTGTGTAACCACTGTATATAAAGTATTTCACAGAGGGGTGTCCGGTAGAGTGGGATACCACCTTTGCCTAATAGTGACAGAACCATTGAACAAGAAAGGCTAAGATGTAGTCATTGTGAAATTTGATCAAATAAAATGCTATTCCCAATAATAAAATTGTGGCATAAAATGCTGAGTGTCTAGTAACAATGGAAAAACACTAGCCACAGTGGCTGGTGAGCCAAAGAAAATAATTTACATCAAGCGCTGTACGGGTATCTTCCCAAACCCAATTTCCAGTCGAACCACAGCGTTGGTAGCAATTATCATAAAGTAGAGGTTAGCATAGTCTCTTCCTCAAACCCGGGTCTGTAGGCTTCATTGGTTATAGCCTCTGTAGAACACCAGCTGGGCTATAATAAGTTACTTACAGTCCCCTCCAAAAGTATTTTAAGGCAAATTCCTTAGTTTTTGTTGTTCACTGAAGACTTTTGGGTATGACAGTATGAGGATGAGACAAGAGTTCAGAATTTCAGCTTTTTTTCCTGGTATTCACATCTAGATGTGTTAAACAACTCAGGACATACCACCCTTTGTTTGAACCCACCCATTTTTCAAGTGAGCAAAACTATTGGACTGACAGAGGTTTCTTGTTGCCCAGGTGTTGCTTTTTATGTTGATTGTTCAAACATTAAATAGCTCTGCATGACTAGTCTAAGTTTCCATCCTTGGCTTATACCTATAAAGACTGCATTTCTTGTTAAAGAGGATAAACCAACATGAAGACCAGAGAGCTGTCAATGGGAGAACAGCAAGCCATTGTCATGCTGAAAAAAGAAGGAAAATCGACCAGAGCCATTGAACAAACATTGGGCATAGCAAGCACAACAATTTGAAATGTCCTGAAAAAGAAAAAACTACTGGTGTACTGAGCAACAGACGTCAAACAGGTCGGCCAAGGAAAACAACAGTAGTTGGTGACAGAAATATCATGAGAAAAAGCATTAAGTGACAACACCAATGACCTCCACAGTACAGGGGGGAAGGTATCAAAATCCATTGTTTAAAGAAGGCTCAGAGAGCAGAAATATAGAGACCAAACCACAAGAGGCATCGGATGTGAGCATTTGCCCACTCAGGTCAGTTACCATGACGAACTGCAGTCAGGACAACGAGCATGCAGATGATTTTCCTGGGACGGTTTCTGACAGTTTGTGCTGAAATTCTTTGGTTATGCAAACCTATTGTTGCAGCAAATGTCTGGGTGGCTGGTCTCAGACAATCTTGGAGGTGAAGTGCTGGATGTGGAGGTCCTGGGCTGGTGTGGTTACATGTGGTCTGCGGTTGTGAGGCCGGTTGAATGTACTGACAAATTCACTGAAACACCTTTGGTAGAGAAATGAACATTCAATTCACGGGCAACAGCTCTGGTGGACCTTCCTGCAGTCAGCATGTCAATTGCACGCTCCCTCAAAACCTGTGACATCTGCGGCATTGTGCTGTGTGATGGAACTTCACATTTTCATATGGACTTTTGTGGCCAGCCTAAGGCACACCTGTGCAGTACTCATGCCTGGGAGGTGGATGGACTCTCGGCATCGGAGAAGTGCTCACTAACACAAATATAGACAGATTTGTGAACAGTATTTGAGAGAAATAGGCCTTTTGTGTACATAGACAAAGTCTTTGATCTTTGTGTTCAGCTTAAGTGTTCCATTTATCATTTTGTTCAGTGTAATATACAGTGTAGCGACAAGGCTGTTTGTGTAAGTGAAGAAAGTCTCTTTCTAATCAGGCAGAGACAGATGCATATTTTTTTCACCATTTGTTTTAACTTTCAGACAATGAGTATACAATCAAAATTATTTTATCCATTTGATGTTTGAAATAAAGTTTTAAGATACCTTCCAAATACAGCTCATAACTGATTGAAACCAGCTTAATACACAAAACCAAAGAATACACAGTCTTAAAAATGTTGTAGGAAAGCCCAATCTCTATCAAATTAAATAAAATATGCATGAAAGTGTGATTCAATAAGGTAGGAAGCAACATACAACATAGGTGCCTATGTTAAATATAAATGTAAAATATATTTTTATTAAAATGTATATACACTACGGTACAAAAAACACACCAATTTTTCCAATTTAAACCGTTCAAGTGCAGTAGATAACATGAACTGGTGTCACAGTTGTTTAGTGGTGAATCGGACCAGGCAGAGGATTGCAGTTGATTTCAGTCTTTATTTCAAAAGCACACCAAGCACTGCACAAACATACTGAATGAATGAAATTAAAGGTTTATACAAAAGCAAAACACTCACCACTGACTTAAGGTAACTGTGACATGGAACAATTACTAACAACTGAGGGGAGCAGAGGAGAAAACTTTAAACACATACTAATGGATTGACTGGGACCTGGTGTTAACAATGATTGACAAGACAAGACAAATGAATGGGACCGGGATGAGTTCATGAATGTTAAAAAGATGGAGAATACGAGAGATGGCGGAGCAGTCCGTCACCTCTCCGTCATAACTGGTACCAATGTAAACAGTAAACTGAGGTTAAAAAAAGTTTAGGTTGCCAAAAACTGAAAAATAATTTCAGTTATAAAAGGCCTTTTCAGCGAACAAGTAATGGGTTTAGAAATAACAACTGGTCTGCAGCAATGAATGTAAATTAATTATTGAAAGTTGATGGTAAACATTTCTACAGGTGTCCCAACCTTTGTTGATTACTTACAAATTCTTTGCCTACATGTAAGCAGTGATGGAACAGACTGTTATTACGCCCTCTTAAGCATTGTTCTGACATTGTTGTACTGCAGGACGTAGTATACTGTTATCATAATGGCACGAAAGTGGCAATTAAAAAAGGAAAACAGACAGACCATTTTAACCCTTAAAATTATAGACCTTTCATTCAGTGATTTTGCCAAGAAATACAGTTTCCTAAACCATCAAAAGTCACTTGAAAACTGGAGAAAACTGACAGGAACCACAACAGATTCAGAGTCAACTCAGAGTCAACAGCTTGTTTGACAGGCAGCTCACAGGACAACAGCTTCATGTACAGCATAACCCTGTTCCAAGTAAGCAAATCTCAGTTTAAACTGTGAAGAGACGACATTGAGCTGCAGGTTTGACATGCCGAGTGGCAGTAAGAAAGCCTTTGCTAAAATAATATAAGAAAAGGAGGCTTGCCTGGGCCATGAAGCACAGCCAGTGGACAACTGAAGACTAGAAGAATCAAAATGGAAAAACACAGTGACCTTGGTAAGCTTGAAGGAAACAAAAAACATAATTTCTATGTTTATTTACATATTCGGTGACTCTTCATTATTTAGTATAGACATATATACCCACGTACTCAATTTCTGTCCTAGTAGGCAATCATTGGAATGTTAATGGTTTACAGATGTTTCTGTAAGGCAGGGCTATTCAAATCCAGTCCTGTTGAGTGGAAACACTTCTGGTTTTTGGTTCTACCTACTAGTTGATTGCCTTCACCTTACATCTCAAGTCTGAATCAGTCCCATATTAATGGTATAGGATAAAGCCAAAAATGTTTCAGCCCTCCAGGACCAGAATTATTTAGTCCTGCTGTAAGGTTTGAATGCAGGGACCAAAAGGTTTCCTTGTTATTGCCTAGCTAGCTTCTTCAAGCCTAGACCACTGAAATCTTTTTTTCATCATGCTGAACGTATTGAAACATAATGATCCAAGACATACCTCTAGGTTATGTCAAAACTACGGTACCTCAGGAAAAAAAAGAATCCAGACTTAAACCCAGTTGAGCTGGTTTGGGACGAACTGGACAGAAGGGTGAAAGCTAAGCAACCTACAAGTGTAACAGGAAATTCTCTTACACAGTTGGGAAGAAGTTTCAGATCACACTTTGATTTCCACTGAAGAAAGAATGCCACGAGTGTGTTCAGCAGTTGTCTGCAAAAGCTGGCTATTTTGATGAGTAAAATATATATTTCTTTCATTTCTTGTTTGTCTCCAATTGTTTATTTGTTCTATGTTTCAAGAGTACATTAAGACATTGAACTAAAATGTCCGGTTCACAACTGTTCACACATCTCCTGAAAAAATTAAGAAACCAATGCACCTTTTTCTTTCCTTCCCAAAAATTTCGAAAAGGATGGTTTTGAGTGAGGATGAGAATGGTTTAAACTAAGAGACCACTGCAAATTGAACATTTCTCTTCCTCACACAAAACTTTCCTTTTCAACGTTTTTGGAAAGGAAAGAAAAAGGTGCAGTGGTCTCTTAATTTTTTCCGGTGAAGTATATACAATTATGCTCATGAGTTTGCATACACTGGTAGAAATTGTGAAACTTTGGCATTGATTTTGAAAATACGACTGATCATGCAACAAAAATTTATTTTATTTAACGAAAGTGATCATAAGAAGCCATTTATTATCACATTGTTGTTTGGCTCCTTTTTAAATCATAATGTTTACAGCAATCACCCAAATAGCCCTGAACAATAGTTTACATCCCCTTGATTGTTTGGCTTTGTTACAGACACACAAGGTGACACACACACACACACACACACACACACAGGTTAAAAAAAAATCTCTCAGCTATAAAAAACAAGGATAAAATGAATCATTCTCTCACTTGCACGCTTGTTGAGTAGATGTGCGCAGAACCTAGACATTATAGGTAGCCTACAAGCGAGCGGGTGGTTCTTGTGCGTAGACCTACTATGAAATAGAATCCAGCTGTCGTCATTCCACACTCTGTACCTTTAAGACCAGTGATGAACCTTTGAGGGGAAAACATCTCTGAAATTTTAACAAAAACATTTACCTAACCATCCAAGGGCAAAGGGCTATAAAAGTATTTTATAAATGTTTTTCATTATTGTGCATCCGTACAGAAAAATAAACTGCAGCAGCCATTTCTCTCTGCAGGGTGGCCTTTTCCCCTAACAAATAGGCCCCATTTCCATACTAATTATTAGATACATCAGAACAAATAGCACAATAAAATAGATAGTTAAATGAATAATTGAACTGACTGAAAAATGCTAATCTTGGAATGTGTGAAGCTATGCAAATGCCTGGATGGTACATTCCTCTTCTACTAAACACAAACAAAAAGAGAATGCCATAGAGGATTCAATTTCCTATCTTAGTCCACCTTCATATGACCTTTCAACAGCATCGTTCAGCTAATGGGCAGGCCAGCACAACATAATCAGTACTGCCAGGAAACTAACAAGCTAGGAAGTAAATAAAGGGCTCACAGCTTAATTTTCCTCTCTTCACACAAGGCCAGTGTGACATTAAATTGTCAAGAGAGAAGCCTGCAAAATAAGCTAGATTCTCTTGGATGCAGATAGTATAACAGTCAAGTCTTCTTGAGCATTATTATCATTTAATTTCCCAATGTATATGTTGAGCGATAAGGATCATACTGAATAAATCAGCAGTGTACAACAATTTTTTGAGAAATACGAAAGAACAACAGCATGCTATTGTACTGAATTACTGTTGTTCCCCTTGTGACCAAGGGCTTGTCGTAAAGTGCTTGGACCTGTCATTAAGTCAATGGTCTAGGCTTACAAAGGCCACTGATTTTAATATGGAGCAACATATGCGTAGAACATGATGTCTGGATACAAACTCCAACAGTACTACTTACTCATAAATGAAGGTTCAATTTGTTCGGATAAGCAAATCGGGACTATGTTGTTCAAGCTTTCCTTGCATATTTCAGATCAGTCATGATATAAACCCCGGAAGTGAGAAATCTAAAGCACCGTTTACTTGATCAATATTTTTTAAATAAATGTATTATACGTAAAGATGTGGGATTCCTGTTAGGTAACCTAAACGCAGACAGAGAAAAAGCAAGATGAACCTCAGAGGGCTGGGTTGGTTTTACTGCTTATCAATATGTAGTCATGCTGATGCACCTGCTTAGGCTTAAATATAAATGTTCACTAACTGTGTATTCCAATTAATTCCTGTAATATTTTTGGAAAACTATTGTGTAAGTAGGCTTGTCATTTACCTGTCAAATATTCTATGATAACATTCATGCAGCAAGAGTCAAATGAATATTAAGAGTGAGAATATGTGAATGAGAATTTATTTACTTCACCAGTTATTTAATCTGGAATGTAAATTGAAAACCGATTCTAATTTTCATCACAAACTGTCCAAATGCATGCAACTGCAAGAATTACAGAGTACAGCATAAATAATCAAAATATAGGCCCAAAATAAAATGAATCTACCATTAAAATTATAGACATTATTAATTTGTCAGTGGGCAAACATACAAAATCAGGAGGGGATAAAATAATTTTTCCAGGTTGTGCATTTAAGAAAACTGAGTTTCCAAACTCAGTGAGTACTGACGATGTCATTGAACTTAACAAAGAAATGGAGAAAGAAAGACTTCAAAACTTGACAGCAAGGAATAAATTCAACCAACCCCCAGGATTGTAAATACAGTCCATAGAGATTATACAAATAATTTTGTTGTAGAAAATTACTCGATATTCAGTTACTGACTTTTCTCTTGCGTATAGAACCTTCCACAACTAAGGTTAGCTACTATCTAGGTTGCAAACAGAAATATGTGGTGCTAGCAAAATAGATTTCCATCAGAAAATCAGTGGATTGGTGAGAAAGAACATATAAAAAAATATATATATATTTCACGTGACGTGAAATATACATATAGCTACAAATAATTCATATTTAAACTTATTTAATGAGTGGCTATTTTAATTTGACAAAATGACAAGATTCATTGACATTACCCAAGTTATCTTTCTACCACACCTCAGTAAAACTTGATTAAAGATGGCCGCAAGAAACAGTGTATGTGACCAAATTAAGTTGAAAACAACTGATCTTTCATTAATGAAATAATTGTCAGCGGATTTCTCAAGTATTCAGAACCCTATACTTTACCTATTATCACCACTCTGACTATGCAGTTATTTTGGATACTTTCTAGAGTTCAAACCATCCCAATAAGTTGAATTTCTTGCTAAAAGCTCGATGCTGATGCACAGTGCAAGCCTTAGGCCCAGCCTCAGCAAAATTGCCATTGGGTTTTGATTATGGGTTCCTAATAGAAAGTAATGAGAAGGGATTCATGCTCCACTGGCCATGCTTTGAGCAGCATGTGGATCAGTCCTTAGACACAAGCCCCAGTCCCATGACACATGATTGGGAGAGTCACTCGGGTACAGAGCAGGCAATGCTCTTTAGTCATGGTCATTGCTTTATACTCTGATTGGCTTAAACCTCAGCGGTAAGAATGTCTACGCTAAATACCGGCAACCATCCTCCTGCTCTGCACTTAATGATAGTGATCGATAGAGCTAACCAGCTTCTACTTCCAGAGCTGTTGCTCGCTGGAAAAGATCAAAGCTAAAGATGGTGAGTGCTTGGAAAACTGAGGGAGAATAGAACAATAGAAAACCCCAGCTAAGGAGATCCTATACATTGTTATCCATGTCAGTACTGGTAGCATGAGGCAGTACCTGCAGCCCATACATGTTGCACAGGTAGTCCCTCTCCTCCAGGATGGCAAGAAGATTTGCTTTGTCTCCTAGCCCTGTTCTCTTCACAGATAAGGGCAGGTTCACTCTGAGCAAATGTGACAGACGAGAAAGAGTCTGGAGACGCCGTGGTAGTTATGCTGCCTGCAACATCATCCAGCATGACTGGTTTGGCGGTGGCTCAGTGGTGGTTTGTTGTGACATATCCATGGAGGGTTGCACAGACCTCTGACTGCTGATTAGGGACCAGGATGAAATCCTCAGACCCATCGTCAGACCTTACATTGGTGTAATGGACCATGGGTTCCTCCTAGTGGAGGATAATGCCCGGTCTCATGTGGCCAGAGTGTGTAGGTAGTTCCTGGAGGACAAAGGTATTGATGCCATTGATTGGCCCACAAGGTCCCCAGACCTAATTCTAATTGAGAACCTCTGGGACGTTATGTATCATTGTATATGACGCCAAGTAGTGCCACACACTGTCCAGGTCCCAATGCCCTGAGGCTGCAACCGTAGAGGAATGGTTTAAATGCTTGCCAAACAAGAGTGAACGGTAAGCATGGAATTTTGATAATATTAATGGTTTAAAAATCATATGTTACCAGTGGATGGATAAAGAAAACTTGTTAAGCCTGAGTTTAACACAGACCTTATTGCCCGCATTAATAAAACCATCAATTATTTTCCATCAATGACTTTTCCATCATTGACTTATTTGAACCCGAACCAAGTTGGGTTTCATTTCCCATTAGTGCCTACAAAAGACATCATTACGATCATTCACTATTGGAAATTCAGAGCTTGTTAGACACAAATATCTGCTCTTTACAAGACATCGGAACTCTGATAATTTGAATCTGTGTGTAACCAGCCCTTAATGTGTATTATATCAGGAATTATGTAATACCTATTAATAGACAAGCCCTGTCCTAAGACCATCCCCCAATCATTTTGCAGCAGAGAGAAAAGTAATTACATCACACCTCATAATGCCGTTGCATACTGCTCATTTTGAAAGCTGATATCAGTAGGAATAAAGGAGAGTTTTGACCTAGACTTGGTGAGTCAGTATCTGTGCTTTGAGGACAGCACTGTAACTGTTTAATTTAAAGAATGCTGGTGTCCATCAAAAGGGTTTTCACCTTAATAATGACTCAGGTCTTATACAGGTAAGAAAGGTCTGTTCCCAGCAATGCTCCTGTTACTTTTGTTCACGTTACTATCCAACCTGTTCTTGCTATTCAAGGTTAGGTTACCAAAGCGGCAGATCATTTAGGAAGTTAAAATGGACTGAATTAATGATCTGTAAAATATGGTAGTCAGCATCCTATCCATCCTGAAATTAGAGTTTCCTAGAGACTCTTTGCACACACAGCTTTCACATTGGCCTCAAAACTCAAATGACTGTCAAGGAAAGTGCCATGGTATTTGTATTGATCAACAACCTCAGAGCCTGAATAGCCCTATTCATTATCATAATTATTCAATTTACTGTGACAATTTCTTGCTTTTCCTCTATCGGAATAGAGTGATTTCCTGTAAAATCCCTAAGCAGGGTCTGTCTTAAGCATACATTAAGCCAGTGTAATTACCTCTGCCTTATTAAAGGTCCTCTGGCCCCAAAGCTTTTAATGAAGATGACCGTGTAGATTGAGAGCTACTAAATTAGTGGGGGTACAGAGGTGATGTCTACCTGCACAAATGTAAATGTCTGCAAAGTACCTACTAAATAAACACTTGCACACATTGAAATACTGTACTTATAGTACATGTAAGGCAAATATCTCGATCTCAGAGTACACCTCATCAGTCTCATGATGACTAGTCATTTTACAAGGTTAACAGTGTGGCTAAGTATGCAGACCAGCTAAAGTGGGGTGAATATCTCTGTGCCAATCAAAGATATAGTCTTGAATCAGAATTGCCTAGTTTCACAACAAAAACTGAATGTGTTCCGGCCGTTGATGCAACACTTAATACAAAGTAGCATTGTAGAATTTAAGGGCAACCTGGACCAAAAGTGCCAGTAAGAACTCTAAGAAACTTCAAGACAAATAAAACCTGAGAAAAATCTCACCAAATATGTCGAAAGGTTTTATGATATCCATTGTGCCACAGTGCTTGCGAGCAAGGCAGGCTAACTGTCCAACAGATGTGAGATTGAGGGGCAGGGAACATCCCATTCCCCTCTTGGCATCCAATGGCCTCTCAGATTATACCTATTATTGGCAGAGAGACCATCTGACAAGATGAAAGAGAGCAACAGAAGCATATTGTCAATATTGGCATGGTCTAAATGGTGTTTTTTGCCAGCCCATGCCCTGCCAAGCCTTTCACAGACAGAAAACAACACTCAAACTCATACATACACACACACATACACACAAAATCACATGCCCAGTAATAAACCCTCACAGCCTGGAAATCCTTCTTCTACATTAGTCATTCTTCTGCACTCTGAAGCCCATGCAGGAGTAAAGTATGGTCTTTAAAGAAGTTTGCCCATGTTAGTCTGGGGCCTCTGCTGAAATTACATGACAGTGGAGATATACACCGATCAGCCATAACAATATGACCACTGACAGGTGAAGTAAATAACACTGATAATCTGGGTCATCGTGGCACTGGTCAGTGGGTGGGATATATTAGGTAGCAAGGGAACATTCTGTCCTCAAAGTTGATGTGTTAGAAGCAGGAAAAATGGGCAAGGAGCTGAGTGACTTTGTGATGCCAAATTGTGATGCTAGACAATAGGGTCAGAGAATCTCCAAAACTACAGCCCTTGAGGGGTGTTCCTGGTTAGCAGGGGTCAAGGCTCATTATTGCACGTTGATAGCGAAGGCTGGCCCGTGTGGTCTGCTGCAAACGACAAGCTACTGTTTTTTGAAAATGGCGCTGCAGAGTTGCAGACTAAATCAGGATGCCCAGTCAATCGGCATGTGAGCATCAGAACAGGACCACGGAACAGTGGAAGAAGGTGGCTTGGTCCGATAAATCCCGTTTTCTTAAACATAACTTGGACGGACAGGTCTGTGTGCGTTTCTTACCTGGAAAACACATGGCACCAGGTTGCACTATGGGAAGAAGTCAAGCCGGTGGAGGAAGTGTGATGCTTGGGCATTTTTCCATTCAACTGGATCTTACTTTGAGATGTACCACCTACCTGAGCATTGTTGCTGACCATGTGCACCCTCTCATGGCAACAATATTCCCTGATGGCATTGTCCTCTTTCAGCAGGATAATGTGCTCAGCCACAAAGCAACAGTGGTTCAGGAATGGTTTCACAAAGGTGTTGACTTGGGCTCCAAATTCCCCAGATCTCAATCCAGTCAAGCATATGTGGGATGTATTGGACAAACAAGTCTGATCCATGGAGGCCCCACATCTATGCAAACATACCTGCTAATCTCTTGGTGCCAGATACCACAGCACACCTTCAGAGGCCTAGTGGAGTTCATGTCTCGATGGGTTAGGGCTGTATTGGCAGCAAAAAGGGGGAACTACACAATATTATGGCACTTTACCACTGCATGGTACCGGCACGACTCTACTTGCCTTGCCATTTCTGCTTTTCCATTGGGCAAAAGTTAGGATAGTACCGTGTACCAGATACTTTTTTTAGTACCTCCTCTGTTGGGATTCCAAGAGAGCTGAGGCAATATCAGAATACTTCTGATTGATCAAGAGATACTCAAAGTGTGCAGCAAAGCAAAACAAGCTCTCCTGCTGTTAGCTGTCCAGTGTCAGAGAACAGTTTTCTGAGACGAGGACTGCGGGTCTGTCCCAGGAGTGCTTGCATTGAAATGGGCTAATTTCAGTGCCAGTGCATAGGACCAGACTCGTAATTTAAGCAATCATATTTAAGATCAAAAGATGAGTATGAGACAAGAATTCAGAATTTCAGCTTTCATTTCTCGGTATTCACAGCTAGATGTGTTAAACAACTCAGGACATACCACCCTTTGTTTGAACTCACCTATTTTTCAAGTGAGCAAAATTATTGGAACATGACAGATGTTTCTTTTTGCCCAGGTGTTGCCTTTTAGGTTGATTGTTCAAGCATTAAATAGCTCTGCATGATGAGTCTAAGTTTCCATCCTTGGTTCAAAGCTATAAAGACTGTATTTCTTGTTAAAGAGGATACATCTACATGAAGACGAGAGAGCTGTCAATGGGAGAACAGCAAGCCATTGTCATGCTGAGAAAAGAAGAAAAGACAAACATTGGGCATAGCAACCACAACAATTTGTAATGTCTTGAAAATGAAAGAAACTACTTGTGTACTGAGCAACAGATGTCGAACAAATCAGCCAAGGAAAACAACAGTAGTTGATGACAGCAATATCGTGAGAAACCCCCCCCAAAAAATCAGTAAGTGACAACACCAATGATCTCCAGAGTGCAGGGGCGAAGGTATCACAATCCACTGTACGACGAAGACTCATAGAGCAGAAATATAGAGGCCAAGTGTGGAGAAAGAAAGGAACTGCTTATGATCCAAAGCATACAAGCTCATCTGTGATGCATGGTGGAGGTAATGTCATGACTTGGGCGTTAATGGCTGCTTCTGGAACAGGTTCAGGAGTATACAGAAAACCCAATAGAGCATGCATTTCACCTCCTTAAGAGGAGACTGAAGGGAGAAACACCCCAAAACAAACAAGAACTGAAAGAAGCTTCGGTAAAAACCTAGAAAAGCATCAGAAATGAAGAATGCCACAGTTTGGTGATGTCGATGGGTCGCAGGCTTGAGGCAGTTATTGCAAGCCAGGGTTATGCCACCAAATATTAAATGTTATTTGCTTTAAGATTATTTGTTCCTTTACTTTTGCTCACCTAAAAATGCTGAGGTCTAATACAAACAGTGATATGTCCTAAGTTGTTTAACACATCTAGATGTGAATATGTCACGAGCGGTGTAGTGGTGCAGAGGACGAACCAGGTGCTAATACTTTTATTAAAACAAACACTGAGCACCGTAAAACAAACTGAATGAAAATAAATGTTGGTACAAAATGAAAAAACTTGCCACTGACATAAGGACACACTGTAGACATTGAACACTGACCGACAAATGAGGGGAGCAGAGGAGAAACATTTAAACACATACTGATGACATAATTGGGACCTGGTGTGAGTGACAATTGGAGACAAGACAAATGAAGGAGACCGGGATGAGTCCATGAGCACTGGGGAAACCAGGAAAAACGGGAGATGACGGAGCTGTCCGTCACCTCACCATCACAGAATATAGGAAATTAAAGCTGAAATTCTGAACTCGTCTCCTACTCATCTTTTGATCTTAGACCCAAATGTCTTCAGTGACCATCAAAAACAAAGGAATTTCCCTTGCCGTTCCAATTCTTTTGGAGGCCCAAATAACTTTGGATTTGCTGTTATGAACATGTGAACTGCACATCACAAGTTTACATACCTATCAAAAGAATAGGAAATGGAGCACAAAACGTGGCACTGTACAAAATGTATGGACCTCACTATATATTGTGCAGACAGAGTTACATCCTTGGTGCCAAGAAGGAACAGTGCTGCTTTGGCATCAGATTTAGTAGAAGTGTTCGTTGGATAGCAGGGTATACATAGATTGAAGACACTTGAAGCTGTAGCCATAACCATATGACTTTACATCAAAAAAGTCCATATCACTCTTCTCCAGCTTTGATACAAAATACTTTATTAGAATATCATGACAATAAAAAAGCTCAGACATTGCGTGTCACATACCTTCTACAGGCAGGCACAAAACAGACATTGTATATTGTTTGTCTACAGTCTATTGTTTTGTCTGCAGCTTCAATTTTCATCAAGAGTTGGATCTTTGTTCTACGTACGAGACATGAGTACTGGATATGATTTTTCAATAAATGCAAACCATAATATTTTTCTCTGTGGAATTACTTACAAAGCATGTCAGGTAGAATTCACTAGTCGTCGCTGAGTACAATGGTAAAGCATTGGGGGCCAAGAGAGAGCACTGGGCAGTCACATCTGGTGTCTAATGATACAGAAAAGATCAGTTAAGAGACATTAAGGAAGCACAAACACAAGCCAGACAGGGAGTGAAAAAGGTTGGTCTGTATCATCTTGGGTGGAGGCTCTAGTTTTTGGCCTTTGTAGTAGTGACTTATGCTTACCGCCAAGTTGATGTGCCATATTTATTCTGTCGGTCCCTTTTTTGACTTGAAGAGTTTGAAGAAATGTGATGAGTGCTGGTCCACAGACTCAAAGATGATTCCCTCAAGTGTCCTACAGGCAAATCTATTAGGAAAAAAAAAAAAACAAATACCTTAAAAAGTAAAGGGGGATGGAAAACCAGCACATTAAGTAGACAGATTTGATTCATAACTGTTGTGCCAACAAGAATCCATTATAGCTTACCAGATGGAAAGACAAGGTACACTTCTAGTTTGCTAAAATATATAAATGTTCAAACCTCAGACTAGTGCATATACTACTTTTTTACTAACACAAAATACTGTGTCAATGTATCCTGAGTGAATGTGTTTTTGTTGGCATTTCAGGCACTATTCAGGACAAAAGTAGTAGCTTAGCTGTCTATCTGTGAAAAGTGCAGGCCATGTTCTGTACAGCAAGCTGGTTGGCAATATTTAGCTAGCTAACGTTATTCCAAACAAGAAAGCACATTAAGAGCTGGAGCTGAATTAACATTAAAAAGACAGCAAATCAGTGTGCCAAGCAAAAGAAGCACAGTAACGCCAAGGCCACCTGGGTTGCTCAAGCATGTTCCAGTTTTGAGATGGAAACCAGAGTTGGTGACATAAAGCGCCAAGTAGGTGAGGAATGATCTGCGCATGTCTAAATGTTGACCATGTTTTTCTAGTTGTGTTAATTACATTAAGTACAATGAGTTGGTAAGAGGGCGCAAGGTGGTTAACTACCCAAGTGTTCCCCATTGCGTCTGATTTCCCTTTTCTCAGACGTCCAGAAGAGGCTGCTGCTGGGTCCTAAGTTAAGCCCAAAGGCCGATCTGTAACATGACATCTATAGCTGTGTGTTGTGAACTTCAAAGTTTTTTGCGTAAGTGTTAGCATTAGTGTTAGAAAAATATATAACTTACCTAGCTCTGTAAATCGACTGTTGCATTGTGCAATAACTAATGTCAAACTAGTCAAATTCATAACTTTTGATGACCAACTCTAGCCTGCTCTTCAGTCAAGAAATATGTTTTCCTGTTGTTTGACAGAGATCTTAGCTGATTGAGAAAATATATTTCTTAGCTGGGGGAGGATATAAAACGATATGCAGAATTAGCTATGCAACACAAGGTCAATGACTGTTGTTGGCAGAATATCAAAAAATGTATTGAATGAATTACGTGGATGATTTAAAATAAATTGTCAATGTCATTTTACATGGTAGTGATCATAATACTTCTCAGCTTTTTAATCCAACTTCCAACCATCCACCTCTGGCAGCATTGAGTGAAGCTCTAACCTTCTGTGCTCTATTCCCAGGCATTTATTGGTATGCTTGTAGCTAACATAATCAATAGCACAATTGTTGTTGCTTTCATGGGTTAATAGGCATCTGTGACCGTTATTTTAAAGCGTAAACTATCTGGAAAATGTGTAATAAAACATAAAACACTTGAGGAAACTTCATTTTCATTGACAGGCAGGAAGCATTTTGACTGGAACTAATATTAAGGCAACCTTAGCTTCAACAGCGTTCTCAGGAGGAGGAGGGAGAGACTGAAGGATTTCTAGAGATGTGATTGCCAGCTCAGCAATTGCTGCAATTTGTGCTATGATATTGCGGGTCAAAAAGAGTTTAGACGTTGCTGTATACGACAAAAAGTGATCTATATCGTCTCAACAAATGCTGTGGTTCACCAACTGAAACTCACACAAAGGACAAAATGTCTAGTGCACTATTCTTATACAAAATGATAAGCAGTACTTTGAATGTCAATGTGGATTAACAATGTTAATGTGCCTAATTTCTTTCTCTTTTCCCCACCCTTAAAGCTGGATCACTGTAATGAGTCTGTAGAGTCAGATTCCGATAAGAATATATCAGTTTCTCAGTCCTCTGCCAGGAGACTCTCCTGTATTTATCCTGTCAGTTTCTGGGATTATTAAAAACATTTTAGATGACTTTTCTAGATGTTCATCCATTCTTTCCATCTGTCTCTGTCTTCCTGTTCTTTCCAAAAGTATTTGTGCTTCCGCAAATGTCTCTGACTTAAAGAGCCTATTTATACTAGACCAAAACTTCAGCGCATGCTAATCTCCACTGTTTGGACGTCCTCCAATTATATATGTGTATTCTGTATTCTCACCTTGTAGAGCCTGGCATAGTGTCCCCTCTTGATCGCTTGACTCACTCCACACACACACACACACACACACACACACACACACACACACACACACACACACACACACACACACACACACACACACACACACACACACACACACACACACACACACACACACACACACACACACACACACACACACACACACACACACACTCACACGGGATTGGGGCCTTCCAATAATAGATACCAACTGTTTGCTATGTGGTTCCTCCTATAACACATAACAGCAACACACCAGTCCTCTGTGTTCTTTAACAATTCATATTATCAAGAAAAGGCATGCTTTCTCACAGTCCGCAGCCTTATCCTTACATCGTACTTCTAAGTCCATCTTCAATGCCTGAGAATAAACATAAAACGTGATTTACGTATGCAGCTCCATCATTACATTCACCATGAAATGTCAGGCTACAACTTAAGCCCCTACTCTCTACATGCATCTGACTGCAGTGCTCTTTTGTTGCCTGGCTACAACGTTATATTAAATCAAATGTTATATATGAACAATGTCAGTAATATGTAATTAATGTGTTTCTACATAGGAATAAGCAAAATACAAGAAAGTGAAAATGAAGGCTAAAATCTTTGTAAATACCATGTAGTTACATTTGTAATTAATATGTACCTACCTAGGGATAAGCAACTTATGATCAATTGAAACTTTTACAAATGTACAAAATACATAACATTTGATTGAAGAAAACATTGTAGCCAAGCAATAAGCATGGGAAATTAGCCTGTAGTGTGTGTTAGTTAAAGACAAATTTCTTGATAACAAAACAATATTTGAAACCTCCAATTTTAGGCAATATGTTTAATATGTTGTATATATCTACACAATCTATAATATGTATTGTTCTTCTCATAATTACCTGCGTATGTATAATTCCAAAATGTTTTTTCACATGTTTTTCACAAGACATTCTGTAAAAGCTAGTGTACTTAAACACTTGGAATAACATCCAACACAGTGTAATAACCAATACCATTAAATATTTTTTCTACTGTAATTACAATGTTTTACATGTGGCATTACATTATATCAATACACTTGTTACTATGTATTTACATAGCAGTTACTTAGTAATACGTGTCAACTTAAGGGAAAGTATTACAATAACTGTTAATTTATATTAACTAACAGGAATACTTACATGTTAATAACTGCTTTAATTAATACCATTATTCAAGATGGCGGCACATACACAACAACTAGAGGCTCAGTGTATACCCAGATTTAGCGAATGAGCAGTCGTTAACATAATAGTTCTTAGTTTATTCACTCAGTACAGCCTGACATACACACTATAGCTGACAAGATTTTGGAACACAATGCAAAAAAAAAAAAATCCATAACTTACAACTTACACTGGAGATTGCGAAGACACCTCCGGGAGATGCAGATAATATCTTTGACAGGAACTGCCCGGAAGCAGCAGTGAGATGATAAACAAAGGCAAGGGAAGCGGGGTGGCCTTCAGGCTAGGCAAAAGCTAATCCCCCATCGGCCTAAACTACCTAGCATTTTCCTCACTAACGTATGGTTACTGGCGAGCAAGATGGACAAAACACGACTAAGACTCATCTCATAAAAAACGATTATGGATTGCAGCATCATGTATGTCACAAAAACGTGGCTTAACAACAACATAACAATACAATTTAGCTAGAGGGGCTTCAGGGTTGATTGTACGGCCAAGGATTCCGGTAAGACCAGAGGATGTGGAATGTGCATTTATGTGAACAAAACATAGTGTACAGACACAAACATATCCGGGAGTCACTGCTCAATGAATCTGGTGTACCTGATGATTAGGTACAGGCCTTTTTGCTTGACTCAGGACGCTATTGTTATTACTGCAGCCAACATACCACTGGATGCTAATGCTAAACTAGCAATGAAGGAACTGCAGGCTGTTGAAAGCAAACAGCAAACTGCAAAACTCAATTGTACTTTTATTGTTGAAGGTGATTTCAACCGCACAAATAAAAAAATAATTCCACCAAAGTGTCTCAAGCCCCACCAGAGGAGGCAATTCACTAGACCATGTGTATACAAACATTTCGGAGACTTACAAAGCCATTCCCCACCCCCGGCTAGGACAGTCTGATCACCTTTCCCTGTTCCTACTCCCCAAGTATTTACCCATCATTAAATGCATGAAAAGCCATCAGTGAGGAAAGTGAAAGTGTGGCCAGAGGGATCAGACTCACTTATACAGCATCAGTTTCAACTAACAGACTGAAGATAGTTTGCCACTCAAACCACCCTTGATTCCCATATGGACATTGAAAGATATGCTTCTTCTGTCCTGGATTACATCAACACCTGCATCAACAATGTCACCAGCCATAAACTAATAAAGACCTTCCCTAACCGAGGCCTACAGCTCATCCATGGGCGAACCTGAAAAGGGGCATAAAGATGGCTGAACATGACCACAAACTTGAGATTGAGGAGCACTTCAACAACTCTAAACCTCAGCACATGTGGCAGGACATCTAAGCCATCACGGACTACCAGCCAAAGAACCCTACCCCCACAGCCACCAACGTCTCCATCATTGACAAGTTAAAAAGGGCACTGAGAAGGGTGACTGTACACAAGGCTGCTGGTTCTGATGGCGCCCCCGGACGTGTGCTCAGAGCATGTGCTAGGCAGCTGGCCGAGATCTATATTGACGTTTTTAAATTGTCAATGGCCCAGGCGGTTGTCCCCATGTGCTTCAAGATCGCAACCATTATGGCAGTGCCGACGCAGTCCACAGCGTCAAGTCTGAATGACTTCCAACTTGTTGCACTCACCCCAACAATCATGAAGTGCTTCAAAAGACTGGTCCTGGCCTACCCTAAGTCCTGCTTCTCCCCAACACTGAATCCCTACCAGTTTGCCTACCGATCAAACACCAGTTTGCCTCCGAGCCATCATAGACATCCAGCGCAAATGTTTTCTCCAAAGGGAATGCTGCATCATCAGGGACAAACTGTTTGCCCTGCTACCATCAGGCAGGCGGTGTACAATATTGACGTTGTTGACGTTCGTCTGAACGTGATTTCAGCTTAACGCCTTGGCCAGACCAGATCTGACAGTTGTGTTGTGAATTCATAGTTTTTTTGCAAGCCCTTTCCCTATTGCTATCCAATATCTTTTGATTTGTCAGACAATATTTATAGAGACATCAATGCTACAAATGATGCATGGGAGTTAAAATTTCATCTGATTGTCATCGAATGTCTGTCACACAGTATTAACTTGCTAGCTATACATTCTCTGTTCTAGCTACAAAAGATGTATAGGTAGTTTAAGTGTGTGTAGAGCAGTGTATTTGGCAGCTTTTTGTTTGTTTTAGTTATTACAATTAAAATTATGTAGGCCAAACTAGTTACAAAAATATTATATATATTTTAACAAGATATTTACTTAATTCCGTTCTTACAATGCTTCTTCGATGTGATTAGGTACATAACTATAGACTGATTGTTTCCGGTTTTATTAACGCACACGTTTTGGCGCATGCGTAGGAAAAATTCAACACAGGTAACACCCTAAACGCGATGCATGCACAAAGGGTACACATAGTGTTATACAGTGCCCTCCAAAAGTATTAGAACGGTAAGGCAAATTCCTTTGTTTTTGTTATTCACTGAAGGTTTATGTTCAAAAGATGAGAATGAGACAAGAATTTCAGCTTTCATTTTCTTGGTATTCACTACTGACAGATGTTTCTTGTTGCCCAGGTGTTGCCTTTTAGGTTGATTGTTCAAACACTAAATAGCTCTACATGACTAGTCTACAAGTCAAATAGCTCTACAAGTTTCCATCCTTGTTTTAAACCTATAGACTTTTTTTGCATTTATTATTAAAGAGCATAAACCAACATGAAGACCAGAGAGCTGTCTATGGGAGAAAAGCAAGCCATTGCCATGCTGAGAAAAGAAGGAAAATCGACCAGAGCCATTGAACAAACATTGGGCATAGCAAGCACAACAATTTTTTATGTCCTGAAAAAGAAAGAAACTACTGGTGTACTGAGCAACCGACTTCGAACAGATCGGCCAGGGAAAACAACAGTAGTTGATGACAGAAATATTGTGAGAGCTGGGAAGAAAATCCCTGAAGTAAGTGACTTCACCAATGACCTCCACAGTGCAGGGGTGAAGGTATCATAATCCACTGTACGAAGAAGACTCATTGAGCAGAAATATATAGGCCATACCACAAGATGCAAACCACTCATCAGCAGTAAGAATCAGAAGGCCAGATTGAAATTTGTAAAGAACTACAGATATGAGCCGCAAAAGTTCTGGAACACAAATTTATGGACTGATGAGACCAAGATTTATCTCTACCAAAGTGAAGGAAAGGCCAATGTGTGGAGAAAGAAAGGAACTGCTCAGAAGTATACAAGCTCATCTGGAAAGCATGGTGGGGGTAATGTCATGGCTTGGGCATGCATGGCTGCTTCTGGAATAGGCTCATTCATATTTATTAATGATGTAACTGATGATGGTAGCAGCACAATGAATTCAGAAGTGTACAGAAACTTTTTGTCTGCCAATTTATGGAGAAATGCATTGAAACTAATCAGGAGTAGGTTTATCATGCAGCAGGACAATGACCCAAAGCACACTGCCAACAAAACAAAGAAAAAACACTGGCCAAGTCAATCACCTGACCTTAACCCGATAGAGCATGCACTTCCTCTCCTTAAGAGGAGACTGAAGGGAGAAATACCCAAAACAAACAAGAACTAAAAGAAGCTGTGGTAAAAGCCTGGAATAGCATCACAAATGAAGAATGCAACAGTTTGGTGAAGTCGATGGGTCACAGGCTTGAGGCAGTTATTGCAAGCAAGGGTTATGCCACCAAATATTGAATGTTATTTCATTTAAGATTATTTGTTCCTTTAGTTTTGCTCACCTAAAAATGCTGAGGTCTAATAGAAACAGTGAGATGTCCTAAGTTGTTTAACACATCTAGATGTGATTACCAGGAAATTAAAGCTGAAATTCTGAACTCTTGTCTCATGTTCATCCATATTGCAGTGTTATGTTGTATAATTGGGCAGCTAGTCGTGACATAGAATATCTCAATATAATTTCTTTACAATATTATGTTGAGTTAGAGGTCTTTTAATAAATTAAATAATTAATAACTAGGAGAATGTGTTTCATGTTATGTCAACTGTGTCAGAAATAAACAAATAACCATTGTATTCTAAATACCAAATGTAAAACATCTAGTATTCACATTTTGGGATGAGTCAGGTTTAGTTTGTGATGGTTGAAAATGCACTTTGGGATGGTGCTGGTACAGTGAGAAAAATAGTTAGTTGCGAACCCTGTTATTCCCCATTACATGTACTGAGCTTGAACAATTTTGACAGAATCATATGATTTATGTTGCATTAGTTGAGGTAGGTGCAGGTGTATTCAAAATGTTTCACAGCAGTTATAGCTTTTTTGTGCTATAAAACATTCAATATATTTTCCTTTTTTTGTGGAATAGGTTGTTAAATGTGGGCAACAAAAGAATCTACAGTTATTCTTTTTTAATTAAATTTGAATGCAGCAAAATTGGAAGACTTCAATCCTTTAAATGAGCATATGTATGAGTCTGGCTTTATGTGCCTGTACAGCATGCTTGCATGCTCTCTCATCCACATGGCCAGACTATGAGCCAGACTTGTGGGCGGCAAACCCGGTACTGTAATGTATACCCCAAGAGGTCAGGATGAGATGCCAATCAATGCTAACCATGTAACAGATGCGCACCAACAGGCTAACAGTATATTGTTTGAATGGCAGCAGATCCCCATAAGTCATTACTACAATGGCCCTACCGCCTATGTCAATAAACCTGTCTGGGCCCACAGGGGGAGTGTATCAGGTTATCAATTTAATTTAATCTCAATGAACACATGTTAATCTTCTACTGAGTGATATTACAGAGGGCAACATAAATTGAGGTAGAAATGGCTTTTATGAAATCTATATGAGTGCCGTAATTCACAAAGGCAAATTGAGAAAGGAAAGCTTTATAAACTTAAAAAAGGATGGTATCATTTTATAATAACTACTAAAAATATGTGATTTATAAATTGTTCTCAATAGTGTTTTAATCATACATGAATCTTATTTACACATTTGTAAATGTTAGTAACATAGTGATTCGCTTATTAATAATAATTTAACAATAGTTAAAGGTTTCTGTGTGGCCTCATCTACAGTTTAGGTGGTTTATATATTATAAATGTTTTATTAATGTTTTGAAAACTCAATGTAATTGCTCCCTAATGGGTTGGTTGGACTACAGCATTTCCTTGATGATCCTTGTGGTCTTAAAATGGCACCTAGAACATATCAGCTGGAATTAATCAGTACAGCGGATATTTATTTTATCATATGATTATATAATATTGTGATGTGACACTATGTTGTGTACTGCAACGTTAAACTAATAAAAATAATTTGGTGAACTGTGTGATTCTGTTCAGGGTGCAATTGTCTAATAAACTCTAGTTTGTTTGTGTGGTCCCAGACCTTATAGATGGAAACTCAGCTAAAGCCACGAGCTCCCATTCTGTTGATTTTCACAAGGCACAAAGCTGTCTGTGTTCAAACCTCATCTTCACCCAATCCTGGCAAGCTTTTCTTCCTTAGGAGAGTCAGCACTAACACGAATATTGGGAACATTCCTCTGTTGAGATGTTGCTGAAGACTGACAGGTCTTACAATGCCTGGATTGGTATCAGCTATCATATGTTGAAGCAATCTGTAAGTTGATGATACAGTGGATGACGTGTTAACAATTTGATAATGCATGTAGCATCTATTGCTACCATGTCACTGAATGACTCTTTTCTGAAAACACATATCCAGTGAAATCATGTGCTGTTTTAATATTCATGAATCTAAAAAGCTTACATTTAAATAAGTCTACCGACTATCCAATGAATACAGTCCCCTCAAAAAGTATGGGAACGGTAAGGCGAATACCTTTGTTTTTGTTGATTACTGAGGTTTAAGAACAAAAGATGATTATGAGACAGGAGTTCAGGCTTTCAGCTTTCATTTCCTGGTATTCACATCAAGTCTAAGTTTCCATCCTTGGTTCACAGCTATAATGATTGCATTTCTTGCTAAAGAGGATAAACCAACATGAACACCAGAGAGCTGTTTATGAGAGAAAAGCAAGACATTGTCAAACTGAGAAAAATAGGAAACTCGACCAGAGCCATTGAACAAACATTGGGCATAGCAAGCACAACAATTTGTAATGTCCTGAAAAAGAAAGAAACTACTTGTGTACTGAGCAACAGACGTCAAACAAGTCGGTCAAGGATGACAACAGTAGTTGATGACAGCAATATCGTGAGAAAACACCCCCAAAAAAATCAGTGACAACACCAATGACCCCCAGAGTGCAGGGTTGAAGGTATCACAATCCACTGTTCAAAGAAGACTCATAGAGCAGAAATATAGATGCCACACAACAAGATGCAATCCACTCATCAGCAGTAAGAATTGGAAGGCCAGATTGAAATTTGAGACCAAGATTAATCTCTACCAAAGTGATGGAAAGGCCAATGTGTGGCGAAAGAAAGGAACCTCTTATGATCCGAAGCATACAAGCTCACCTGTAAAGCATGGTGAAGGTAATGTCATGGCTTGGCCGTGCATGGCTGTTTCTGGAACAGGCTAATTTACATTCATTAGTTCCTTTAAAATCTCAAAGCACTTAATTGTTATAGATTTTTTTAACATATCTTGTAACTAGGTATAACTGTAGGTCTGTTCTTCTGTAAACAATGTTCAGCCAGATTCTAAAGTTTGTATCGTTTAAAGCCTAGAACAGATAGAGCGACAGTCCATAAGTATCCACATTGCTTTGTATTAATCTAAAGTATCTGATCCATCCAGCATTTTTTTTTCCACATGGAGAGAGGAAGCTCAATGGCAGGATAGAGGGAGCCTAAGAAGCAAGAACATTTTCACAAAATCATTCAAAGTTTTTATCAATAGAACATCTGATCTCCATACAGTTTCCAGTTCCTAAAAGTGGAATATGATGTAACGGATTGGGTGAAGTTCTCTATGTTTCAATCCAAGCCAAAAAAAAATTGTTGTTGCCAAATTAGGTTTTCGCTCTTCTGCACTTCACAGCATATTCGCTAAATGAAAAACGCAAACACAAGCTAGAAAGCACCAAGAGGATCTTGTTAGCTTTAGTTTGACTCTATGCCCACCTCAATCTTAAGCTTGGCCCACTTAGCTCCAATAGCCTCTAATTAACAAGAAAAGGAACCAGGCAAGCCTATTTCTGACAGCCTGCGATTAGAAGGGATAAATGTTGTTTCCCTGGCTGGATTCGATCTGCAGTTTCCTATGTGAGCGACTGTGTCTTTAACCACAACACTATATAAACAATGGGGGTTGTTGCACATGACCTGTGTGGAGATGTGGTGTCTGATTATTTCTTGCATTCAAACCAACAAGACGAAACTCCATGGTACTTAAAACTATCCAAACCAACAAAAGGCGTAAGAGGATTGCAACACTACAATGTGTTAAATTAGAAACAGAGTACTGTAGAGGGCTAGCAAATAGCTATACAATACATATAATGAAAACAATGACTCAAATAATTCCATAGCTGGTTTGTTTCTTCAGAAAACCAACCAATACGCAATGTGAACTACGCTATGCAAATCGAAATCAACACCATTATGTTCCAAAGAAGTTGTAAAGTTTACAAATCAGTTATTCCAAATCAATAACAAACCACTGTGAAATCACAAAGTAGAATTGTCTAATCACTGTGCACGATCAGTAACAATGTGTTAATGCCTCATGTGCAGATGTGTAAAGAATGCTTAAATGTACTTTTATCATGACAAAATATGCTTTGTTTCCAGACAAAGCTCAATGACGTCCGTGCAAAAACCTCTAGCGACATTGAGCTAAATGGTTGGCCCTTTTTTCCCATTCAGTTAGCAAATAATAAATAGGCTAAATAAGCTGTGAAACCTCATTAATATCACTGAAGGCGCATTTCAGCTTCTAAGAGCCCCACGAGGCTACCCTATTTATTTAGGAAATTAATACAGGCAGATCGGCCCTGTTTCTCGGACCATTGCAAACGCTGCAATCTGTCCACACCAGCATTTTTTTTTGCCCTGACTCGAGCCTGACCAACACCAGGAGGGGTGTTTGTCTGTGTTTGTATGCATGAGAGTGTGTGTGTGTGTGTGTGTGTGTGTGTGTGCTCGAACGAGCGAGCAAGCATATATGTGCCAGTGTGTTGGTGTGCGTGCTTGTGTGTTTGTGTGAGATCGTGACCTTGGCTCTGGCTAATTATGTAGAGGACACTGGGGGAAAACCACGTTTCCCAACCTCTAATGATTCATAAACAATTTTAACAGACTTGAACTCCATTATGACCTTAATTGGTTTGTGATCCCTCAGCCCAACGAGTCCCCCCTCCCCCAAACCCCCATCCCACCCCCCTGATCCCACAGCTGGAGCGAGACAGAGCTTCTCTGGTAGGATTGTTAATCTTGCTCAGCATGCGGCAGGGCAGTCTCTATGCATACCTAAAACTCTACCTCAGGCTGCTGATGGTAGCAGCCATTTTGACACTGCATCCCCGGCCTGCTTGTTTCTGTGGGTAAGTATGCAGGGTTAGGCCTGGTCCAAATTGGACATAAGGCTGTCTCAAAAGTGATTGTGTGGCAGGAAGGTCAATAGGCAGGACCTAAGAGGTGAACACACTGCCCCGAGGGAGGTTATCATGGCCTTCCCCTAAAAAATAGATAACCTGCCTACGAAATGCAATTGAATCGGCACTTCTCCCCTACTGAGCAAACGCTGCCTTGCTACCTGCTCTGTAAAAGAAACAGCTCCCAACTCAAGATCAGGAGACAAATATTCTTCCCAGGGAAGGGGATTTAAGAGGGAGAGAGAAGAAAACCGGATGGCCCACCTCGACACAGGGGACTTAAAACATTGCTTTCCTTCACCGTCCTTTGTTCTTTTCCCCTATTTCTGGTCAAATGCACTCACACACTAGGTAACACAAACCCGCACACTCACACATCTTCACAGAAGCTCGCCGTGTTAAACACACAGGCACACACATAGACCCACGTCCCTCTCTCCAGGGGCCCTTCACACAGCCATGGCATAAATCAGGCGGTGTGCTGGCGGCGGACGGTGGGGGAATCAATTTCCCTTTGTGCCGTCCGCTCTTATGCGCTCACTAGTTGACTCGCTCCCCCACCGGAGACTGTCAAACTCAGTGTTCCGCAGCACCTCCCCCCGCAACACGAACTACAATCCAACCATTCTACCTGGCTCCCCAGGGTGGACACAAAAGACATTGGCCTGAGGTAGAGAGAAAGAGGATACAGACCAGTGAGTGTAACAAGTCATTTTGGCCACAAATTGAAATGATCAAAAGACTATTTATACTATAGTTTGTATTTTGTCCATTGTCACGCCTGGACCATCCTACTCGTCTGATGTGGTAACTGTGTTTGTCTCCTAGGCCAACTTGGGTACGAGGTCTGAGAGATTTAAGTACTCTGAACTCTTGCAAAACATGAAAAATGTTACACCCTGTCACATTGGTAACATAACTGCTCACAGAAGGCATGTAGCATTTCCAATTGGATATGGTATTTTGTTAAATTTTTATCCTGTGGATGTACTTTACAGAGATTTCTGAAATGCTTCTTCGGTTTCATGCTCAGTCTCCATATCTTTGGCTCTCATTACAGGGAGATATCATTTGGCTATCGCTGTATCCAACTTGACATGACTTACTGGTGGCCTTGGGTAACTCTCATTCAAGAAGTAGGTCAGACTTTGAATTAGGATGAACATGTAACTTATTAGAACATCATTCTTCGTGAGCTCAGGATGAAGATGAAACAAGGAAGGCCCTTGTCACGGATAGGCAACTCGAGCCATGATCATCAATATTTAGAGCAAGGTTTTCCAATTTCGGTCCTGGGGCTAACCAGTGGTGTACATTTTTGCTTTTGCTTTACATTGCTGATTCAAAGAATAAATGATTAAAGATTACTTGATTATCACCTGGGTGGTGCTAAAGAAAAAGAAGGGGCACACTTGGGAAGCCCCTAGACCAGTTCAGATACTGGTTTAGTGTCAAGGATGGAACTCCCAGATTTCTGTTATGATGTGGAGGCGTCACAAAAATGTAAGTATATTTACATGTACAGCCTTGATTCACGCATAAGATCATGTAACTCAGTGATTCTCAAATCTCTCCTGGGAACGCAGAGCTGTTTAATTCATTAGATGTACCCCAGATCAAGCACACCTGAATCTACTTGTCAAATAATTATCAAGCCCCTAGCTCTTTGATTCAAATTGGCTAGTTCAGGGCTACAACAATATTGTAAGACAGTTGCGAGTCCCCAGGATTTGGGAACCTCTGATTTAGACTCTAGACCAGAGGTCTCTGTTGAGGTACTTAGAATAAAACATAGCGAGCTACACATTTCTAACATTGTTTTCTTCTTCCCTTTTCTTGCCCCTCTTTCCCAGGTCCTTAGTGTAAACAAGAAAGTATGCTATTGTACATATGGTGCTTTTCCATTGCATGGTACCAGCTTGACTCAACTGTGCATATCTCATCTTGGTTGGTTCCACCTCCAATGGGAACAACAACGGAGATATCGTACACTTGATACCGGCAAAAAGCCAGCATTTGCCAACTAATATAAACCCTGCAGGGAACAGAAAAATCTATTGAATGAACTCCATCAATTTTCGTTTAAATTGACAAGCCTTGAACATAGTGACAAATCAAAAGTAAACTAAATCTAGATAACATGGTCACAGACCCTGTTTGAAAAACCGTGAGAATATAAGAATAGAATTATCGCCCTGCAGTATGACATAACTGCAATGTTCTGTGAGATTTAAGCGACTACATTGAACAACTCAATACCAACACATTTAAAACAACATACATAGCCCCTTCATCTTGATAAAAAGGTATACATATAAATAATTGCTTTAATAATTGTCGGCTATAATACCACCCCGACTGACTCAAGAGTAGCCTAATGTACACAAGGCAGCGTTTATGCCTGTAGTAGGGAGGAAGCATGTGTGAGAAGTAACTTTGGATTTAATACATAGCAGCTAACAGCTTTGCGCCGCAAAGGCAAATCCAGCAAGAACTCAAATAAGAGAGCACCAACCATCAATTCACCACCTGAACTCTCCCTGCAAAACAGGTACGATCCACTGATATGGAATGAAATCTGTGTAAATGATCCCATGGAAGCTAACCACAACACTAGCATTAGGGCTAACCAAAATCCAAGAAATAGCCCTAAAACCACTGATAGGACGAGAGAAAGAAGAAACGTTGCAAACTATAAACCTGACACTACTATGATTGGGAAAGACATTACCAAGCATATCAGATTGGCCAAGACTGAAATCCTAACCATGGCTGACACAGTCAAAGAGCTAACAGAAATGTTGCCAGTTATTCTCTCTACACATCCAAGCAACATGCAAATTATTATCCACACTGGGTCTTTTAAAATTCTACAAAGGAAAGCAGGCTCTGAGAACCTGAAAATAGATTTTTCTACAATACTCGAGAAAATCAACAGCTTTCAACAACATGTTTTCATCTCAGGCCCCATTCCAACCTTGGGGAAAGGAATTGAATCTTTTAGCAGACTCCTTGGGCTGAATACGTGGCTGACATCGGCATGCCTCAGCCACGGGATAAGGTTTATTGACAATTTCAGTATTTTTCGGGAAATGTAAAGACCCCTATAGACCTGATGGGATTCATCCAAACATCATGGGATTCCGGTTGCTTGGTGCCAACATACGTCACGATCTTGGAATGCCATTTTCACAAACAAGATAAGCATGAAGGACAGAACTCATGAACAAAGTATCCACCCCCCCAACCCTCTAAATAAACTCACCCAATGCTTTGAGAAGTTGTCCTTGTCCCAAATATAAAAAAAGCCTTGGTAGCTTCAACAATGAGTTACGCAGAGCCAGACAGCAACATTTGTCGGGAATGATAAACAAGAATATCAATAATACCCGCACTCTATTTGTCATGGTCGACAAGCTTACAAACCCAAGCTTACAAATGTGAAATGTAATAAATTTGCGTGTTTTATTAGTGAAAAGTATTAGACAGACCACTCAAACTACAGTCTAACAAGGACACTGTATCATCACTACGACCCGCCAAGACATAACTTGGTTATTATGTCACAATTTAATACAATTGATCAAAAATCCCTAGAAGAAAGAGTTCGACTTCTTAAAGCTTCTACATGTTATATCGACACGCTGCCAACAGACTTTTTCAAAAAATGTAAAACTCCATAACAATAGGCCTGCAGCAAATAGTTAATAGCCCTGCAATCAGGCATTTTCCCAACATCTCTAAAACCAGCTGCCATTAAGCCCCCATTAAAAAAGAGATCACTGGATGCATCTATAATGAACAACTCTATACCTGTTTCTAATCTCCCTTTTATCGCAAATATCATTGAGCAGGTTGTATTCAATCTACTCAGCAATTTTGTGACCTCAAGAGGTCTCTTTATTTCAGTCAGGCTTTCGACCTCACCACAGTACTGAAACGGCCCTAATTTAAGTTTTAAATGATATACGGCTGAACATTGATTCAGATAAAAGAACAGTTTTAGTTCTACTAGATCTCAGTGCAGCCTTTGACACTGTAGATCATAGAACACTTATGGATAGGCTGGAAAATTGGGCAGGACTTTCCGGGATAGGTTCAGATCTTATCTAGATGGTCGGAGTTACTTTGTCACCATTGGTAATCATGAATCTGATAGGGTGACTATGACATGCGGAGTTCCACAGGGATTAGTTCTCGGACCGCTTCTGTTCAATCTCTAAAGACTATCTCTTGGCCTAGTTCTACAGAACAACAACATTAACAACCACAGTTATGCCGATGAGGGCCCTTAAAACCAAGTATCAAGTCCGTAATCTTGGGGTTCTGATAGACTCAGACCTCACATTTAACAGTCATATCAAATCAGTCAAAACAGCATTCTATCATCATAAAAATATACCCAGAATCAAAATCCTTGTGTCCCAAAAAGACCAAGAGAAGCTCATCCATGCTTTTATTTCTAGTAGGGTTTGTAATGGCCTCTTAACTGGACTCCCCAAAAAGACAGTAAAACAGCTGCAGCTCATTCAGAATGCAGCTGCTAGAATGTTAACCAGGACCAAGAGGACAGAGCACATCACTCGGGTTCTTACATCTTGCATTGACTTCTGGTCAGTTACAGAATAGTCTTTAAAGTGGTGCTTCTAGTTTATAAATCTCTGAATGTTTAGGATCCAAATACATTTCTGATATGTTTGAAAAATATAAACAGAGCAGGGCTCTTAGATCCATTAACTCAGGTCAGCTAGTAGAACCCAGAGTTCAAACTAAACATGGAGAAGCTGCGTTTAGCAGGTATGCTGAACACAACTGGAATAAACTACCAGAAGATCTTAGATGGTCACCAAACGTGTCCATTTTAAATCAAGGCTAAAAACACTTATCTTTTCGCATGCCTATGACTGAGCTCTTAAACTTAACCACACTGTGAGCCTTATAGCTTACTATGTTTTTATAACAGCACTGTTTAGTCTTACAGCTTTTATAGCTTCCTATTTTTTATATTCTATTTCTATTTTCTTATTCTATGTTTTATTATTATGCTGTATTTTATATTTCTCTACTTGATTCATTTTGTTATTAAATGTATATCTTGCTTCTAACAATTGTAATGGAAATTCTGGTGCTATCAGAGGAATAACCTCTGTGTAAATGTAACAATCTGCTAATGATGGATCTGACTGTTTTGATTCTATTGCATTATTTTCTATTGCATTGTAAAGCACATTGAATTGCTTCTATGTATGTATTGTGCAATATAAATGAACTTGCTTGTTTGCTTGCTTTGTATTCTTGATAAAAGAAATGTCTGCAAACCACTTTTAGGGGCGCCTTATTAATACTTTACCCCTACCTTTTTACAAAGTAATGTTATTTATTCTTGTTTAAATAAATTTTCAAATTATAGAGAAATATATATATATTCAGAGTAAATGTTTCTAACCCCCGCCGATGGGGCCCTGTGCTTTTCCCATAGGGCAGCCACGTTCCCGGTCCTGTTGGGTATCCAAGCCTCCGTCTGGAGAGAGAATGCTGCCATGGCAGCAGCAAATGGGATCCAAATAAAAATACATAAAACTAAATGTAAATTATTAAATCACATAAAAAACAATTATTGGTTGCCTGGAAGACAATTTTTTATATTTGAGTGTGATTTAACCTTAGTTTTGCATCTTGCCCGTAGATTTTGGATCTAGCGAGATTAACTGGTTGGAAACCCCTTTTCTACAGGTACTAGTTGGAGTCTCAATTTCTACAGCCTACATTTACCCTTTCAAAGGAAGATAATACATATGATGTCTGACTATTAGTCAGAATAATCAAATCAGGCCCAAAACTTCCTCCCACTTGAACTGGCTGAACAGCTCAGACATAGTAAAGGCTCTACTGTTATTTTAACGATTTGAGGGTAATTATGTCCTCATACTGTGAAAATCCATTAAATAAAATTGCTGAATAAATAATTGTAATTGCATTGCACTTTTAAGTAAGTCTTTAAGACACAACTGGGTTAAGACTGTTTGCTGGGGTCTGACCATTCTACATTTTATAGTAGACATTAGACTGAGGTTAAAGTTACAAGTGAGAGTAAAGATCGATTGATTGAGCAAAAAACAATTTGGGGATGATTAGAAAGTCATGCTAGTATGAGCAACAAGATAGTGTCTTGTAAAAAGAAAAGGCTAATTAGCACAATTAGACGACCAGCAGCACTGCCTTTCTGACACTCACACATTAAACCTGTGACACTTAACATTTTGGAGCTTAATTACCGAGAAGGCAACAACAACTTACGCTTCATTTATGCGTTACAAACACACTCATAGCTCCTTTTACACTCCCTGAGAGTGAGGAACTCAAACACCATTCCTTCTTCTCTTTTCCCAAAATATGTAATTGTTATATGTTATGCCGCAGTCAAGTGTGTTGTGATTGAGACAGCAGAAGGAGGGAGAAGGCTGAGAAGGATTACGATACCAGCTGAGGAGAAGGGGAGATAATTAAAACAACAACTCTGCGTTTCCACGGCAATTAATGTTGTCATGAGCTCCGGATGCCCCAGAGGCTTTTGGGTAAAGGGTGGGCTGGGGGCACTGAGACCACAGTAGTGAGGTTGTGGCTTCAGAGACTTAGGTTGAGCTCTCCATCTGCCCAGGGCCTGTTTCCTGTTGGCCAGGGCAAAGGGCTAACAATGGGGTGGATGGTCTGCCTTAGAGGCAAAGCCTGGCCATCTGCCCTAAGCCAAACCAGGAACACCAGTTGCCCTTTCCTAACACCTGTTGAAGAATCAAAGCAACCCGACCACTTCAGCCCCCCGCTGCCAATGGAAGCCAATGCAAGTGTGTAGCATGAAAAGGCTTAAAAGGCAAAACAAGAGGTATTGTAATGAGAATCGCCAGTGTGTTCAATCTACAGAGGGATTGAATTACACAAAGAAGGAATAATAATGTGTTGAAGGTGTTTGAAAATGAAACATTTCCAACAGGAAGGTCAACTTGCGCTTCAAGAAAAAAAACAATTACTGTTGTTTAACTTCAGGTTGCCACAGGGTTCAAGTAAACACTTCAAGTGGCCACAAGGTTTTTTTTTTTTTTGTCACTCTATGAAATTCAGGAATATGATGCATTGAGTTAACAGGTCATTCAAATCAAAATAACAGCTCAATAAAAACAAAGCAGATCAAATCAAAACAGCACATTGGAAACGTGGAGTGAGGAATTCCGCTCTGGTTACCTCCAGTCACCAACATGGCATGAAAATTGGTTGACAAGCTGTCTAATGTGTGTTATTTTCAGAAACCCAGGTAACAGTATTATACCATAAAGCATCCTAATAAAGGGACCACGATGAGAGACTATATGATGTCAAATATTTACTACTCTTTTGCCCAGTTATCTGATTGTTGGGTTGATGAACATCAGCGTCAGGGACATCAGCATAGTGACTGCCGTTTAAATTGCTAGCTTGTTGCTTTAAGCCACACTCCTTACACACTCCTTATGTTGCCTTGCACCAACGTAACATGAGCAAAAGCACCTTAAAGCAGTGTTTTTCAACCCTGGTCCTGGAAGCACACTGCCCTGCATGTTTTAGATCTCTCCCGGCTCTATCACACCTGATTCAAATGATCAGCTCATTATCAAATCCTTGAGCTACATCAGTTATGGGAGGGCAGGGAGAGATCTAAAACATGCAGGGCGGTGTTCCTCCAGGAGCAGGGTTGAAAAACACTGTACAAGAAAGTGATGTGGCAAACGTGCCTTTTACTAGACAATTCTGAAACATATAAAGCATTCAAAAGGGAACTGAATGCACCTCAAAATTGTATGAATGATACATTTACAGATAATGGATTCACTAATTGTTACTTTGATCAATCACACATTCCAACAGATATTTTTCAGAGTTGATCTTGATTGTTTAAAAGAATTGTTAGTGGGAACAAATATTAGACTAGACCTGACTATTTGAATGCAGCCTGAACATAATAAATAAATCACAACGTGGATGCATGTTGAATGCAGCTTTTTAAGTCTATTTAGACCAGTCTGATCAGCTCTGGAAAAAAACAGCTGATGCAGAAAACATCTGTTTGATTGGTTAGATTTTCTAGTATGTTGGGAAACACAGCCTTAATGGAGCTTCTGTGCACCTGTGAGTATTTAAGTTAATTGGAAAAATTAAACAAGGGGTGGAGTCAAATTTAGACAAAAGGATATAAAATGGATGGTCAACGGCAAAACAAAATGTATGTATTGGTACAAATATCTAATAAGGGAATAAACAGGAAAAGAGATGGCGTGTTATATTGATGTTCTTCTACTGCTTACCTTTGGCTGTTTTGCTACAGTGCAGCAAAATCAGTGGGGAAAGGCATTCAGGCAACAAGTGGCAGATTCCCCTGGGCAACCTGCTTGGTCTGCTAGACACCCAGCCAGACCTCAACCAAGACCTGTGCAAAGGCCTGCCATGGTCCAGATGCCCGCTCAAGTACAAGACCCAGTTGTCCAGTCAAAACAAGCCTTCACTGAACCTCTGACCTGGAGGTTTCCTGAAAATCCAGTTAAAGAGGAGCTGCCAGCAATTACTGAACAGAGACTGCCACTGGTTGCCGCCAATACTGTGGCAGTTCAATGTGGAGAGAGTTCAGCCCAAGTGGCGGTCAAGCGAGATCTCTTTGGCATTGGACAACTTATTGACCCCGCAGATATTACCCTAGGAGGCTGTGTGGTCTCTGGGGAGGATGCTTCTGTTCAAGTGCTGTTCTTTGACACAGAGCTGCATGGATGTGGTAGCACCATGATGGTAGAAAAGATCTTCAGCTGTTATCGTCTGTAAGCTGTGGAATCCTAAATTTGATTAGTGCTTTTGCTGCTCTAATTACAGGTGACTGAAGAAATTCTCACTTACATCTTCACACTCCATTACACCCCAAAGCCCCTTGGCAGCAGCCCCATTGTTCGGACGAGAGAAGTCATGGTTGCGGTTGAGTGTCATTATCCAAGGTGAGTTTACCATGTCCTTTATGCAGCTGGCCTGTGTCCCTAAACGTTAGTCTCCCATTAAGTAAAGCGTCTCCTTTACAGAAAGCATGATGTAAGTAGCAGTGGTGTGAAGCCCACATGGAATCCATATGCCTCTACTAAGGATGCAGAAGAGCTTCTTTACTTCTCCCTGAAGCTTATGACTGGTGAGTGATTCTAGCCATTTTAAATCTTCATAAGCACATTCTTCCAAGTGCTGTTTTGCCCTTGTTTTTAAACCGGGGGTGGGTCTGGCAAAATTGCAGTGCAACTTGGTTGTAGTGTCTACCCCTGAATGCCATGATTGGTGTGCCAAAGTGCCACCCAAATAAACACATTACTGCAGGGTTTTGTCTCTAGTGATTTGTCACTTCAACTGGCAGATAACTGGCAGTCTGAGAGATCCAACAGCGACTATGTCCTTGGAGATGACATGAAGTTTGAAGCCTCTGTCCTCCAGTTCTACCATGTACCCCTCAGAGTTTTTGTGGACAGCTGCATGGCCACAGTCATCCCGAACACAAACACTGTCCCTAGATATGCCTTCATTGAGAACCGTGGGTGAGTTTACTGTCAGGACTAATTGTTAATGTCGAGGCATTAATTGTCATTTAATCTTCCACTCAATGGTGAGTTTGAAAGTCTTTACCTCAGATTCAGCTGGATAGTTTGCCTAATTGTGTGGTTTATAGATGTCTAGTTGATGCCAAGTTGACAGGATCCACATCCCAGTTCATGCCCCGCACCCTAGACAACAAGCTCCAGTTTCAGGTGGAAGCCTTCATCTTTCAGCAAGTGAAAACAGGCTCGGTGAGTTGTTCATCCTGACACCTTTCTAAATGTCTTTTTGGTAATCACTGTTATTGGAATTGGCTTAGCTGATTATTTTTTTTTTGTTTTGGTACCAATTGTCTTTTCAACAGCTATACATTACCTGCCTCCTGAAAGCCACAACTGTGTCAGCGCCTATTGATAATGAAAATAAAGCCTGTTCCTTCTCAAATGGGTAAGCTTGAGTATGATTACTTGTACATGCTGTGAACTGCTGAACATGTAACTTTGTTTCTTTGTAGATGGCATGAGGCGAGTAGGAAAGCAAATGTGTGTGGATGTTGTGAAACTGATTGTGGCATGAGAAATCAGAAGAAGCCATTATCTGGGCAAGGTATGTACACAAGTAGGTTTCTTATTTGACTCCTGGGATGCCTGTTATTCACCTACACCCTTGGTCTAATACCCTGCCAGTGTTGGAACAAAAGTGTAAGCGGTCTTCAGTTGCCTACATCCTGTTAATTGCCATATGCTTTCAGGTTTCCAGTGGGAGCAAGAAACAACCATTGGTCCCCTCAACATCAAGGAAAAGCTAGCATACTGAGTAATCTCTCAACACTTTCTAAAAATAAATCTGGATACATTTTTCTTGAGTGTGTTTTAATTGTCTATCATGAGCTGTACTACCTCACCCAGTCATACTCAGCCTGAATGTTACAAATGGACACAAGTAATTGAAGTTGCTAAATGTATGGACACCTGAAGCCCAACACTGTGCTTTGTTAGTGTCTGCAACAAGTGCTACATGGATATGCTAACAACTTTCAGCCTTACCCAGCAGCTCTTTTCAAAACTAAGAACACAAGACTCTATACATAATGTAAGTTTCTGCAATGTAGAAAGACTATCAGTGCTTTCATTCCCAGATAGCAGTTAATCCCAATCGGTATAATAAATGCTATTAGCAAACAATGAGCTTTAAAGTCTGGATTGTCAGTGAACAAACTTAAATGTGACTTGTAAAGTTCCTGTCAACTAACTTCGCATAAAATGTGTTTCAACTCACATGATTACAATGCTACAAAATGTGTCCATATCAAGCTTGAGGTATTTCCAGGAGAAAATAATCCTGTTATTCCTCTTTGGAATGGATGCAAAATGATCTCCAGGTCCCATATGTTTACTGAACTAGAATGGAATGTAGGTGTGTATTGGAAATCCTGGTACTGAAACAACTCATGGTCAGAAATGAAGCTTTTGCTCTTCCAAATCAATGGTGTCACAAGCTGAAAGCACAAATGCTACAGCTCTTTGGAAAGAGGGGTATATCCAATGTGTATTAGTCCTGTATGAGCCAATCAGAAACTCAATATTCAAGGCCTTGGAATCACTAGTTTCTATTATACGCTCCATACAACTGTTGTGTATGTAGTGAACTGTAACTTAATACTTTAAACAACAAAGCCTTGTTTAAACTGGGTCTCACTGCCCTACTGTGAAAGTGATAACACTGTTCAGGTATGAGAATGGGGTCAATTCATTGTAAGTTCCCCAAAATGCTAGGACATGGTTGTAAATGACATGTCGCTCCCCTGAATTACAATTTAAACACTGAATTTATTTTAAGCATACCCATAGACTTGTGTTTTAGGTAATATTGGTATCAATTCTACCCTAAAGTTTTTAGTTTGTAATGAATTGTGCCCTCAGCTCTGAGTATTGCATCTATGAGACAATTGGAAAATGGTTACTAATATCTAGAAGAATATAAACATCAGTAGTTGCAACTTTTTTGTTAAATTTGTCAAAATTAAATCAGTATAAAATTTGGGTCATTTAGATTTGCCCTGGAGGCCATCAATAAACTAGTTTATATTGAGGTGATTATGAAGATCAAATATTCTGTCAGAGGTCTGCGTTAGTCTAGATTAAAATCACCCATTATAAATACCTCTGTTGTAAATGAAGATAAGCTGTTAAGATCTTCAAATGGATAGTGGTTAAATTCTTTCACAGGCAAGGGTTTAATGCTAGTCATTGAAATGGTTTGAGGATGAAGCTGCATTTCAACAAAATTCTTAAATACTTACTCCCTAAATATATGCACACTTACCTGATGAAATAAGTTTAAAAACATAAAGAGTTTTGTTTTGACACAGATATCTGGTCCACAACCTCTTCCAAAACAAGGGGATATTTGTCAGTTTTTGTATGTAAGCATTTGTATGAATCCGAGCTCATACCTGGCGGCTTGGTGTGTTGAAATTAACATGGCCCTCTAATCTAAGAAAACCAAGGAGCTCATTGTGAATTAGAGGAAGTCTAAAGGCAGTGTGGTTTTGCCAACCAGACAGCCCTGCAATGGGTTGTGAAAACCACGCAGCACATCAATGATACCCAGCTCCCAGCCATCGTAGGCCTCCAGTGTAAGCAGTGTCTGCGCAGGGTGTGTGGGATCATCAGAGACCCTTCACAACATGCCACAATCTGTATGCCCTCCTACCACCAGGCAGGCAGTACAGGTCTCTTCGTTCCCGCACAGCTGGCTTGGGAACAGTTTCTTTCCATTTACGGTAACCCTGCCGTGCAGTGACCCAGAGAACTCTGACACTGCCTTGCAAAGTCTGATAATAGAAGTATTCAGATCTTATAGGTTCGTGTCTGCCTCAGGAACCTCATCACTGCTGCTGTCCCTTGCATATTTATTTAGCCTCTTTGCACATTTAGAATTGCCATCATACTGTACTTGTATTTTTACAGTTTCATATGCATGTCTATCTCGGGGTCCGCATTGCTACTATCTATGCATCCTGGTTGCACATGCTACCTTACTCCTTCAATTTGGCTTGATTGCACATCTAGAATGCCATTAAGAATTGCCATTTTACCCACACAACTATTATCCTGCTTGTAACATACACTATACTCAATACATTTTCTTCCCTCTGTTTGGCATAATTGCACATTTAGTATTGCCATTTGTACTGCACATACCTTCATTGTACATCTATACATTCCACTTGTAATATACATATAATTAATACTTGTAAATACATTTACATTTGAATCTAATCTATAATTTTGTTTTAATCCCATGTAGTTTATATGGTAAGAGGGCGGTCCTTGCAATGGTTGGGTCTTCAAATGGCGAGCCACTGCAAAAAAGGACATATTTACAGTGGGGAGAACAATTATTTGATACACTGCTGATTTTGCAGGTTTTCCAACTTCAACTGTGAGAGACGGAATCTATAACAAAAATCTAGAAAATCATATTGTATGTTTTTTTTATAAATGCACAAGGCTGGGATGGGCTACAGGACAATAGGCAAGGAGCTTGGTGAGAAGGCAACAACTGTCACTGCAATTATTAGAAAATGGAAGAAGTTCAAGATGACGGTCAATCTCCCTCGGTCTAGGGCTCCGTGCAAGATCTCACCTCATGGGGCATCAATGATCATGAGGAAGGTGAGGGATCAGCCCAGAACTACACGGCAGGACCTGGTCAATGACCTGAAGAGAGCTGGGACCACAGTCTCAAAGAAAACCATTAGTAACACACTACATCCATCATGGATTAAAATCCTGCAGCGCACGCAAGGTGCCCAGTGCTCAAGCCAGTGCATGTCCAGGCCCGTCTGAAGTTTGCCAATGACAATCTGGATGATCCAGAGGAGGAATGGGAGAAGGTCATGTGGTCTGATGAGACAAAAATAGATCTTTTTGGTCTAAAATCCACTCGCCGTGTTTGGAGGATGAAGAAAGATGAGTACAACCCCAAGAACACATCCCAACCGTGAAGCATGGAGGTGGAAACATTGTTCTTTGGGGATGCTTCTCTGAAAAGGGGACAGGACGACTGCACCGTATTGAGGGGAGGATGGATGGGGTCATGTGTCACGAGATCTTGACAAACGACCTCCTTTCCTCAGTAAGAGCATTGAAGATGGGTCGCGGCTGGGTCTTCCAGCATGACAACGACCTGAAACACACAGCCAGGGCAACTAAGGAGTGGCTCCGTAAGAAGCATCTCAAGGTCCTGGAGTGGCCTAGCCAGTCTCCAGACCTGAACCCAATAGAAAATCTTTGGAGGGAGCTGAAAGTCCATATTGCCCAGCGCCCCGAAACCTGAAGGATCTGGAGAAGATCTGTATGGAGGAGTGGGCCAAACTCTCTGCTGCAGTGTGTGCAAACCTGGTCAAGAACTACAGGAAACGTATGATCTCTGTAATTGCAAATCATTACAGAGATCTGGACCAAATATTAAGTTCTGCTTTTCTGATGTATCAAATACTTATGTCATGCAATAAAATGCAAATTAATCATAAAAAAATCATACAATGTGATTTTCTGGATTTTTGTTTTAGTTTCCGTCTCTCACAGTTGCAGTTTACCTATGGTAAACATTACAGACTTCTACATGCTTTGTAAGTAGGAAAACCTGCAAAATCAGCAGTTTATGAAATATTTGTTCGCCCCACTGTATGTATACATGACTATAAGTCACTCTGGAGAAGAATGTCTGTTAAATTATTTAAAAAAATATATTTCCACTGCTTTGGTCCACATGTAGATGGAGTACCAAGACTTGGAAAGCCATTGTCATAAAAGAAAAAGTATTCAGCAATTGGAACGCAGTTACCTAAATGCACAGCACTTCACCAAAAGTCTGTTGTGTGTGACATTTTAGGAAATGTCTGTAGAAGGAATACAATGCATTATTGTAAATTGGGTTGGACAACTGACAGGGTCATCTCAATCTTGAGCACTTAGCATCAAGTAAATATTTAATTATAGTGGAATGGCTCCTTTATTATTGAAATAAGTCTCATCTCAATATCCCAGCAACCCCAGTGCAGTGTGCATAGCATCTCTGTAACACATACTCTTTTCTTCAAAATAGAGACCTCTCTTAAAGTTTGATTACTCAATCTTTTCATTTAGAATCTTGCTTACATTGACTTTAGACACATTTTTCCTTTTGCTCAAAGTCATAAAATCACAGTTCACATTTCACTGTATTACTAACCAGCCTATCGGACAGAGAAAGTGGCTGACTTAGGGATTTAGCAAACCCAAAAAATAAATCCTGTTTGATGCTCTCTTCCATAGAACTCTGAAGATCAAAAATGCAATAATGAATGATTTAAGTGGATTTCAAGTGGACAGGGTCCCACTGCAGATCATCTTGTGGTTTAGAGCATCAGACCAATAATGAAAAGTTAGCAAGATTGAATCCCCGAGCCAACAAGTGACAAAGCAGTTGTAATGTCAGTTAACCCTAATTGTTCCCGAAAGACCCAATGCGGCAGCCCTAAACATCTCTTGAATTTCTGAATAGTTGGGTGAGAATGAAATTTCACCTTACTCAAATAATTTTAGGGTGGGAGACACGAGTGGGCCCAAGCGCACGACACCAGACACGATCGGGTATTCTCAAAAGGTATTTAATGGTGACAGGAGTGGAAGGACTGAGGTAGGGCCAGAGCGGGAGGCAGGCAGGGCGAGGCAGACAGGGCAGCGGGTAGGCAGAGCAGGCAGGCAGGCAGGCAGGAACAGGTGTTGGAGGACTGGGTAAGGTGGGTCTTGGAACAGAGGGAAAAAAACAAGGTTAGCAGGGACAATTGAAATATGACTACTCACGTCAGGTTTGTAGTGGCCATGAACGTTACTACCAAGTAGTGCATAACAACGATCTAGCACCGGGCGGACGGAAACCAGGGTACTTGAAGGCTGGCTTATGAGGGAATGAATGACAGGTGTGGAGACTTGAGGGGTATTGGAGAAAAGCAGGGCTGAAATGCAAGAGTCCGGATCCGGTTCCTAAACATACATGGACAGACTGCGGAGAGGAAGAACCTGGTCCAGACTAAGAGGAGGCGGATGTGGAGGGTGTGACAAATAATCCATAAACCAATGCAAATTGTGTTTGCACATTATTTGGATAGTCAATCTGTGGATGCTTTACAGACACATAACAATTCACTTAACTACTAACAGCAACCCTATCTCTCTGCTTAACTCTTTCCCCAACCCTTACACTAACATTTATTCTAAACATGACCTTATGCTTAAACTTAGCAAGCATTACTTAGTTTTTGGTTGTTTGTTAGTTGTATGAACATTTATACCACATCTACAGATTCTCATTTTGACTATCTAAATAAAATGTAACCCAAAATGTTATAGACAAGTCAACAACTGATTACTGATCAGTTGTTCAGCAACTGATCCGTAATCATAATTCTGCTAGATTGACAGCGGTTGTGGTGACATTCTTTACCCACTGAACCATTTTTGGAGACTTTTTTGGTCCGAAAGTGCCACGGTTACATCCAGTAGCCAAAACTCATGGAAATACATCTTTATCTGAAATTGCTCTACAGGCACGCCGATAATTTAGAGAGGTTAGGTTAAATGTAGAAGCAAAACCTCAGATGAACCACAAGTGCATTCTGACAAATATCCCCTTTCCCTTTCTTCTTGAAGTATTATTCGAGAAGTGAAAAACAACACAACATTACAATTCAGTTAGATTTGTTTAAATATGCAGCTACAAGGCATGAGGAAGATGGAGGGAAAAGTATATGAAATGATTACATCCATCCTCAGTTTTATATGTTGTGTTTAATAAAAGCATTAGAAGGTTCATTGTAGCCTAGAGATTGATGACTAACTTTCTACCCCCTTTGCTTGGTTAGAAATGTAATTCACGTTATTACATTTCTACAATAATTAACCTTGGCTTTGCCTTTTGAAGTGTTGAACGAAACTCAAAACATCGTTACAGTAGAAGCTTCGTCAGACGCATTCGATTGAAAATGTAATGAGGAAGATGGAAGCGCTTGTCGACGGCGTTAAGTGTATATTAAACAGACTTATCAGAAGTTTCTCGACGCTTTCGTGGGTGAGGTTTTCAGAAATTTTGATGGTTCTAATTTGAGTCTCCCCAGTGTTGCATGCGTCAGTGTACACAGTCACTGCCTGAGAAAAGCACTGCAGCTGGGGAAGTTACTACGAGCTGTCTTTGAACAAATCAGACACAGTGTTGATCCAACAGGCGCCTCAGACAAAAGACTTCATCAGTTCATCACAGAGATAATTCCAAGCCATTTCCTGGCATCCCCCTCCGGTTGTCAGTCAAAGTCTCATTTACACCTCTGTAATTGGGCTGTGTGAGTGGCTTACTGCATGGCTGACATTCGCTTAATGAGAAATCCCATGCACTGCTGCCCCTCTTTCTGCCTCCCCCTGGGGATGGTTGTGTGCGTGTGTTTGTTCGTGCCTGTGTGTGTGTGTGTGTGTGTGTGTGTGTGTGCGTGTGCATTTGTGGTGTCACCTGTCATTCCCATATCTAATTGCCCCGTAAAATAGCACACAATTCACATGACAATGGGTACTGCAATGCGCAAATCCCAAATTTACAATGGTCTTGTGCAAATAACCAGATGCCCAGCATGAATTAAGTCCCGAATATATCACTGCTCGGATCTCCATGGTTAATTTGAAATCAGAAGTAATTAAGAT
>JACXGJ010001075.1:0-94535 GCA_016801105.1 Esox niger | reverse complement strand
CCAAAATAAACCACACCACTGTGGTAAAACACTCAACATAAATAGGTTCCCCAATTGGAGGCAATAACGAACACCTGCCTCCAATTGGGGAAACCAAAGCACATAGAGGTGGCTAGAGCCACCTCTTTTGGCCATGTCCTGACTATGACCCCAGCCAGCGCAAAGATGGCTAGGGGCATAGCCAGGACATGACAGATGGCTAGACGACTGGGTCAGAGCATCTCCAAACCTGCAGCCCTGGTGGGGTGTTCCTGGTCTGCAGCAGTCAGTACCTATCAAAGCCAAGGCTCATTGATGCACGTGGGGAGCGAAGGCTGGCCTGTGTGGACCGATCCAGCATACGAGCTACTGTGTCTCAAACTGATGAAAAGGAAAATGCTGGTACTGATAGAAAGGTGTCAGAACACACAATGCATTGCAATTGGTTGAGTATGGAGCAGTGTAGCCACCAGTCAGGGTGCCCATGCTGATCCCGCCCAATGCCAAAAATGCCTACAATTGGCATGTGAGCATCACAACTGGACCACGGAGCAATGGAAGAATGTGGCCTGGTGTGATGAATCACTTTTACATCTTGTGGATGGCCGGGTGCATGCTCGTCGCTTACCTGGAGAACACATGGCACCAGGATGCACTGTAGGAAGGAGGCAAGCCGGCGTAGGCAGTGTGGTGCATTGGGCAATGTTCTGCTGACAAAACTTGGGTCCTGCCATTCATGTGGATTTTACTTTGACACGAACCACCTACCTGAGCATTGTTGTAGACCATGTGCATCCTTTCAAGGCAACAGCATTCCCTGATGGCATTGGCCTCTTTCAGCAGGATAATGTGCCCTGCCACAATGCAAAACATTTTCAAGAATGGTTTGAGGAACACAACAAAGAGTTCAGTATTGACTTGGCCTCCAAAATCCCCAGATCTCAATCCAATCCGATTGCTAACGTCTTGGTGCCAGATGCCACAGCACACCTTCAGAAGTCTAGTGGAGTTCATGTCTCCACAGGTGGTCATAATGTTAAGGCTGATTAGTGTATTTTTGCTTCATATTTCCTCATTCTTACTACATTGATGTCATGTGCCATGTCACAAGCATTTCATCGTGCAGGATGACGCTGCATTATTCGGTGCATTTGATAAATAAACGTAGAACTTTTGCATTTCCTTGGTTTGATTTCGACTTCTGCCTGCTCATTTGCCTGCTTTTGGATCTTTGAGTTAATTACATTTAACCCGCTTTGCAATTCGGACAATACCACTGCCACTCCCGAGTCGTATCAGGGGAGAATCAATGGATCGAATTTGTCAACAATTTTGCAAGAAACATTTTAATACTGAGGATCATGATCCCTGTTCACTGAGAAGAGGAATAAAGGCACATGCAATTCCATCAAGTTATCCAGTTCAATCTATGGAGACAAGAAATATTGTTATTAATCCTTTTGATTGCTATGTTATAATACCCAAAGTACACAATGATATTCTGGGCAAGGGTTTGGGATTAAAGTGTTCACCATTGCCGAGGTGAATATCAAGGACGCAATGGGTAACTTTCTATCTAGTGAATACTAACTTTTGTTTACTGTGTATACCCTAACTCTTTCCAAAGAAACACGTGGATTAATACAATTGTGAACAAAACTGACCAGTAAACACAGGAAATATCAGTTTTTAAGAAATGAAAATTATATAGTGAAAATAACTTGTTGCCCTTTGCTCTGGCCGTGATGCCCCAAAAATCATGGTATGCCCTACGGCCACCATGTACTTTTTCCCCTTGCTACTGTCAAAATCTTGCAATCTGCAGTTTGTTCCTACGTTTTTTTGTAGTTCGCAAATGAGAACAACCATAAGAATTAACTACATGCAGGTATGCAAGCTAGCTAGTTAGCAATAGATTAGCTGATTTTGTGCTTACCGGAAACTCAATTTTGGAAGGTGTGTTCAAGAGCAACTGGGAATGTTCTGATCTTGGAGTGAGAGAATATACCAGAACACTTTTTGAGAGCTCCCAGAATATAATGAGTAAACACAAATGAATTCAAAAACTAAAATGATTTCCTCTGTGCACAAGTAAGTCACCATTTTTTATTTAGGTCATATTAGGTTTAATTTGGGTAACTGAGGCAATGTTAGCCTTCTGACTAACTAGCCTTAATGTAACTTAACTGCCAATAGATGTAATCATTTAACTATTTATGTGGAAAAACAATATCAGTTGTAATAAGTTATTATTCAAAGGATGATATTAGAAAGGTTAATATGTATGTTGTTAAAGTTTTTTTCTTATCAGCAATAAATACCCTTTTTTCACTCAATGGCCTTTGTGCCCTTAACATTTTTGTGAGACCGAAGGCCAAATGGCCTTGCTCTTTAAATGAAGAAATGCAAAGCCTGATGAAAAATGGTGAGGCATAGCCATGGGATTGGAGTAGACAGGTCACAGAAGGAGGCACCTTGGCTTTTATTTAATCCAATGTTTGTGCAGTTGTAACAATTACAAAAACTTTTGTGCAATTTCTCCACTTTTCAAAGTAAACTAGACATATGAACAAAATACATGTGCATCTTAAATGAAACATCTAGACAATATTGAATCAAATAATGCAAAATATCAAAACTTTTCACTCAAGAACAAAAGTCATCTAGGCACTTTTGAAGCAAAATACAAGAGGGGGTGTACTCAAACAGTACCTTCAATAGGGTGTCCAGCACTTTCTTGGCCCAGATCAAATAGAAGCTGATGGGTTTTGAACTTTGCTATACCCTTTTTATGTTGTGGCACTTCACGGATCAGGTCACATATGGAATGAGAACATCTGGATTGAGCTTGGTTCTGCAGTGAGCTTGGCTTGTCTCCCTTCTCTTTTTGTCGCTGATCCAGGAGTTGAAGTAGAGCTGTTAGGTCATTGTCCTCTCACTTTCTTTGTTGCTCTTGAAGAGGATGAAGAGGAGTCCAGCGAGGATGTACCAAGAGAGACACTCCTATGTTTATTTTGGGCGGAGAGGTATTCGGTAATTTGTCCTCAGCTTTTGGGTCAACTGATGCAACCAGTGAAGCTGCATTTCAGTCCAGGTCCGTTTCAGGTGGCTCTAGTAACGTCACTGTTCTTATACAACTTTGATGAAGGGTCATACAAAAATGCTGGTAAAGGCGAACTTGTTTGGACCTAATTTCCTCAAATCGAACCATGCCTACAGACTCCATTGTTGTTGTCTTCATTGATAGTGGTACAGGAAGTACATTTTTTTCCAGAGGAGCCCTACTCTGTGTAAAACTCTCCCTCCGTCATTCAACCAATCTATGATTGTGCAGCTCTGCGGTTCACGTACGCACAGCTACGCGCTTTTGTAGGCTATGCGGCGGGCCTGTGTGGCTCTCTGCGGTGTCTGCGGATTCTACACAGACGCGTTTGACATTGAAGCATGAATCAGCCTTAACGTGCAGCAATTGACTTTAACATGTTTCAACTATAAAAAAGACATACTTCTCTGACACAGATCTGGCATCAAGTCTCATGCATCTACACAAAATTACTGTAGTGTAAAAACATTATTTGTATGCTGCGTGCCTATACAGAGTGTAGTGTTTTCAGAGGCTGAGTGTGATTGTGAAGAGATGAGAGCTGATTTGTCCAGTACCCCTGCTGGCAGCGCCCAGGCAGGGGGGAGTGCTTCAGACACACCCTCTGTTAAAGAGCCTGCTGCTTCTCACAGCAGCAATGTGGATGAGCTGAGAGCAGACCAGGTAGAGGGCTGTGTCAATGTTCCCTGCACAGCCACCTTTAACAAGGGGATAGTAGGACTGTCTGTGTTGTTGTTTTATATTGTCAATGTTACTTGTAGTGTGTGATTATTGTCTATGTGTGTGTGTGTGTGTGTGTGTGTGTGTGTGTGTGTGTGTGGGTATGTGCATGGGTGGACATGTATGTGAGAGTGAGAATGTAAGAAACTGATGAACAATGAAAGAGATCAAGAGGGAGATTAAAGAATGGTAGTAATATTCCTGCACATGATTTGTGAAGTTGAGTGACAGAGTTAGTATAGATTTTAGACTACCTCAATTGTTGTGAATACATTTTCATTGAAATAACATTAATATGTAATTTCAATTTGCCACAAGGAAAGACACATGGGCACGCAATGCTTTGGCCAGACAACTGACCTGAAAGGCATGTAAACTCACTGACAATGTTCTTTACCTGGTAAGTAACATGACACTCTCCATTGAACAAGAACAAGCGTTGGGCCTGACAATAACAGAATTTATTCGGTGCCAATGTTTTTAGCTGCTTTCCATTGTTCTGATTCTGAAGGTGTTTATGTGTATGAAGCTGGAAGGACTTACCAAACCAGATTTCCTATGTCTCTGCTCAGTTCACTACTATACACAATGAGTAAATCATCTTTAGACCCCAGTGGGCATGTTGGGTATCGGTTGGAAAGGTCTCCCATTTACATCCCTAGGTTATGTGCAACGATTGCATTTTCACAGTTTATACTTTCAAATAAATGTAGTAAATAATAAAATTATTGTAATGGAAAAATGCCATTAGATCTGACTCACCACATCCATGATCTGCATGAGGCTGAAGCTGAAGTGGACAGTGAGTGAATGGGAGTCATTGAAAACAGGACGCTCCAGCGGGTTGTAGTTTCGCATCAGATCCTTGTACAATCTGCGCTGGTGCTGTCCCTGCCGAGATACTAGTGGCCATTCATGTGCACCCATGCACACAGACAGGCGCACGCACGCACACAAACACACGGACACAGACAAACATAGATGCACACAGAAATAATGAAAGAGATGTAATAATAATAATAATAAAAATAACAACAACAACATATACAGCTAAAAATCCAAGACAAAATCTGTATTTGTTCTCATGCCCCAGCCAGTCTCAACTGTGACACATATCTGAAGTCACAAACCTTAAAAAAAACGATGTAAAGAATACACTGACTATGCATCCAAATGACATCTGCAGTAACCACTCCAATACTCTCTGGGTTATTTAGCATTGGGTGGTAATTTGACACTTTATTGGTAAGCAGACGATCACCAACTTATACACTGACTGCTCTAAGAGGAGTGAGAACATCATACTATTATTTTACTAAGTTAGTATGCTGCTCATAACATCTCATGGAAAAAGTGAGAACCTTCCAGGTATTGGATACATGCGTACCACTAGGAAAGGCCGTGGGCACTCATCAATTTTAATCACAAGGGAGTGATGGAGAGTGTAAATGCTCTCAGTGGTCGTCTTTTTAAATGATCCAGGATTGCATTTAATCCTGTCCCTATGGCATTGGCTACATTTTTAGCGCTACCGAGAAAAGGTGCTTTATAGTAAGTGAATAGAGAAACATCGGGGGACTGTTTTAACATCACGGCATTGTCATAGTTTAGCATCACAGAGATAGTGGCCCCTGGAATAAAGGAAAAGATGAGGACAGGTTGAACACAATAGGAAATGATTCAGACATTTGGTGTATTTAAGGAATAATGCTCGAAGTGCTGTGGCAAATAACACCGCGGTTAAGACCTGTAAGACATAAAATGGTCTAAGATTCTTTTTTTCATGTACCTGACTTATAGACACCTGTAGTGCCTGATATCCCCATTCTCTTTACTAAAATAACAGAAAGGACACCCCAGCAGACATTGCTGCCACTTTCATGACTCTGATGACTGTTATATATAAACATCTCAGTGGTCCTAGTGGTGCTGTTTGATACACTGGAACTGTTTCTTCAACCAAACTTCCGCTGAGTCTAGAAGAGTTGGTAAATGTCTTTTTCCTAAGTTAGCTCCATTGTTTATTCACTTTGGTTTGAAAGTGAGGTAGTGACAGCATTTGTTTCTCTACAAGTGAGGGTGATGGGAATTTGGGTTGGCTATGCTGATCTGCAGTGGTGTCAATGAAGGGTAAGTTGAGGTGTTCTTGTGACTTTTTCAGCAGAAAACAAAGCTCAATTATCAGAACAGAGGACTACAAGTCAGTACAAGTGAGCTTAGCAAAGAGTAAAATAGGTTAAACAATCGTCTGTAATGCATTTACTGGAACTAACGGAAGCATACATAGAAAGCCTTGATTAGGTATGGCTATAGTAGGTCAAGTGTCAGTCATCAAAGGTCACAACAAATCATTAATATTTATTTTATTTTAATATTGGTTCTCCCCTCAACAGCCCTGTTTCCTCATGAGATGCTGAGTTTTGAAGCTCTATGTAGCAAAATCAGCTCAGATTCATGCAAACGGTAACATCCAAGGCTTCAATGTTCCTTAAATAACATGTCATCCAAAAATACACCACTTACCAACCAACAATACAGATGGTGATCTGATAGAAAGAGTGCTGACCAAGGAAAGGGAAAGGAGGGGAGTGGATGTGGGAGAGACAGAGTAAAAAAAGCTTGATGAGAGAGTGATTGAGTTGTCTTGAGATAAAGATGCCTAACTGTTCATACTACAAGAGCCTGTGTGAACAATACAGGTGTCACGTCAGATACAAATAAACAACTTTACTAAGCCTTCCCCATTTGTAAAGCGCATTGATTTTTCTTCATAAAACACACTCATGTTTGCACAATTGAATATTTTTCTTCCCTTTCAACCATTCTAAATAGTTTAAGAAAACTCAAGTGTCTCTTGAGAAGTGTTCAATGCAAATGATGAAGCATCATTTCTGACTTCACTAAAAGCCTAGACTATGCCTCTTAAACATTGAACTGCCAAAACAAAACATTGGCCTGGGTAAAAATCAATTAACATACAATTATTTAAGAAGAATCTTCCATCAATTAATTATGTTCTAATCAAAACTGATGTTAAACAAAACAATATATTTTAACTTGATGAAAGTGTAAGCCTTATGGCTATGAAAAGGGAACACTACAATCATCCCTTGACACACAGCTACAATCAATGTAGTAGAAATGCAAAGTTAAATCAAAAGCCATAGAAAATGTATATTTAAAATTGTCTAAATGGCAAGGGCATTGGAGGTAAAAGGAGTGCACAGGTGAAGAACTTTGATCCTGGATTAGGTTAATTGTCAAATAGCATTTGGCCCACCACTGATCACATGCTTAACTTAGGTTGATTATTTTATTATAAAACCAAAGTATCCTACACTAAGTTTCTCACAGTATCAATAATAGCAAGCACAGACTGCTAAAAAAATTGTCAGAGGACACCTGACCTTAAGGTTCCAAAATCGCACTGTTAAAATAACATTCAAATAAAGCATGCACAACGTACCGTGGAGCAAGCCGGCGATGGTTATTAAGTACAAGGTAAAAACCCGAGCCTCCATCGCATGGCAGAACAGAAATGCCTCTTAAGATTCCCGGTGACAGTTCCAAGACCCCCTTTATATTGCACAGTCACAGGTAAATTAAAAGCACGCCAAAAAGTCACTGCGAGTCGCGGACAATGTTCCGCACACCGGTTGAAACAGTTGATAACGAAGACTGACGGGCGAAGAAACGGATTTGTACTGTGCTCGGGGGTTGTCGGGCGCTCCTCCCTGAAGCCCACCAAAATGAAAATGGGATTCGCCGTACTGAACTCACATGTCTGACTGTGACATAAACTAGTCATGCTGTGCTTAGAGCTGCCGGCCCATCATTAAATTACAATTGAATATTTCCTGCAGAAAAAGTGATTTTACCCTCAGTGTGAATAATTAGGATAACGATTATTAAGATAAAGACTGCTCTGGAAGCGTAAATAACCACGATTATACAGTTATGTCCAAAACTCTCTATGAGGTTATTTACATAGACGTACACCATCATCTTAAATAAAATATACTCTATTTTCTGTATTTTAATCTATATTCGATTATGTACTAAAAACGTACATACTTTTTGTAAAGTAATTAAACTTTACAAAAATTCACAATATGCGTATTTTAAACATTCACGAGTGATTTGGATCGATATTCATAAGTAGCCTACATTTTTAATTAATTTTATAATGCTTCAAATAAGGTCTGTGGTTCGTTTAGTTTTACCTCAGCTTTCTGATATCCGTGTAAATCTCGAAAAGACAATTAACTCTACAAAAAATATAAATGCTTATGTTTAGCCAATATTGATAAAAGTAAACTTGTCCTATCAATATTTACAGAGAACAAAAGCAGCAAGTTGGTGTAAGCCTACATGAAACATAAACCTTACTTGAAGTGAATCCTCAAATCCCCTGTGAAAGAAATGAATGGAATTAGAATAATGCTTATTTATTTGGTTGCTTATGTAGATTTAAATGTGTTTTCTCACATTCCCCCTTAATTTTCATTCATTTGAAAACAATTACAACTTCAAAAAGGTGGCAAAATAACTTAGGGACAAGTGAGGGAAAAAGCATTTAATCCCCTGCTGATTCTGTACATTTGCCCACTGACAAAGAAATTATTAGTCTAGAATTTTGAGGGTAGGTTTATTTGAACAGTGAGAGACAGAATAACAACAAAAAAATCCAGAAAAACACATGTCAAAAATGTTAAAAATTTATTTGCATTTTAATGAGTGATATATGTATTTCATCCCCTCTCAATGAGAAAAATGTCTATCTCCCAGGTGTCTTTTATACAGGTAACGAGCTGAGATTATGACCACACAATTAAAGGGAGTGCTCCAAATCTCAGCTTGTTACCTGAATAGAAGACACCTGTCCACAGAAGCAATCAATCAGATTCCAAACTCTTCACCATGGCTAAGGCCAAAGAGCTGTCCAAGGATGTCAGGGACAAGATCTCACATCGTGGAGTTGCAATAATCATGAGAACAGTGAGGAATCAGCCCAGAACTACACGGAAGGATCTTGCCAATGATCTCAAGGCAGCTGGGATCATAGTCACCAAGAAAACAATTGGTAACACACTACACCGTGAAAGACTGATATCCTGCAGTACCCGCAATGTCCACCTACTCAAGAAATCACATGTACAGGTCTGTCTGAAGTTTACCAATGAACATCTGAATGATACAGAGGAGAACTGGGTGAAAGTGTTGTGCTCAAATGAGACAAAAATCTAGCTCTTGGCATCAACTCAACTTGCCGTGTTTGGAAGAGGAATGCTGCCTATGACCCCAAGAACACCATCCCTACCGTCAAACATGGAGGTGGGAACATTATGCTTTGAGGTGTTTGTCTGCTAAGGGGACAGAACAACTTCACCGCATTAAAGGGACGATGGACAGGGCCATGTATCGTCAAATCTTGGGTGAAAACCTCCTTCCCTCAGCCAGGGCATTGATAATGGGTCATGGATGGGTATTCCTGCATGACATTGACCCAAAACACACGGCCAAGGCAACAAAGGTGGGCCTCAAGAAAAAATCTGTTATGGTCCTGGAATGGCCTAGCCACAAACCTTCATCTCATAGAAAATCTGTGGAGGGAGCTGAAGGTTCAAGTTGCCAAACGTCAGTCTCAAAACCTTTGACTTGTAGAAGATCTGGAAAGAGGAGTGGGACAAAACCTGAGATGTGTGCACACCTGGTGGCCAACTACAAGAAACGTCTGACCTCTGATTGCCAACAAGGGTTTTGCCACCAAGTACTGAGTCATGTTTTGCAGAGGGGTCGAATACTTATTTCACTCATTAAAATGCAAATCAATTTCTTACATTATTTACATGTTTTTCTTGTTATTTTTTTATGTTATTCTGTCTCTCATTGTTAAAATAAACCTATTATTAAAATTATAGACTGATAATTACATTATTAGTGGGCAAACGTACCAAATCATTAGGGGATCAAATACTTTTTTCCCTCACTGTATATAGACGGGAACATGGATACAGAGAAATTGTGAACGTGTTGCATTGATTATGAAAATATGACATATCATGCAAAAAAAATATTTTTTAAGGATAGTGATCATATGAAGCCAATTATTATCACATCGTTTTTTTGCTCCTTTTAAAATCATAATGATAACAGAAATACCCCAAATGGCCCTGATCAAAAGTTTACATACCCTTGAATGTTTGGCCTTCTTACAGACACACAAGTTGACTCACACACACACACACACACACACACACACACACACACACACACACACACACACACACACACACACACACACACAGGCAAAAATGGTAATTGAAGGTGAATTTCCCACACCTGTGGCTTTTTAAATTGCAATTTGTGTCTGTGTCTAGTCAATGAGTTTGTTAGCTCTCACATGGATGCATTGAGCAGGCTAGATACTGAGCCATGGGGAGCAGAAAATAACTGTCTAAAGACCTATGCAACAAGGTAATGGACCTTTATAAAGATGGAAAAGGATATGAAAAGATATCCATAGCCTTGCAAATGCCAGTCAGTACTGTTCAATCAATTATTAAGTAGTGGAAAATTCAGGGATCTCTTGATACCAAACCAAAGTCAGGTAGACATGAAAAGATTTCAGACAAAACTGCCCGAAGGATTGGTCAGGATACAAAGAAAAACCCACAGGTAACTTCAGGAGAAATACAGGCTGCAGTGGGAAAATACATTGTGGTTGTTTCAAGGAGTACAATATGACAATACTTGAAAAAAAATTAGCTACATGTTCGAGTTGCAAGAAAGAAGACATTACTGCGCCAATATCACAAAAAAGCCCTGTTACAACATGCCCGACAACATCTTCACATGCCTCACAGCCTCTGGCACACTGTAATTTGGAGTGATGAGACCAAAATAGAGCTTTTCGGTCAGAACCATAAGCGCTATGTTTGGAGAGTGGTCAGCAAGGCCTATAGTAAACAGAATACTAACCCCATTGTGGTGGTGGCTCATTGATGTTTTGCTGATGAGGGAGCTCTAAAGGCGTGGGGAATCTTGTGAAAATTGATGTAAAGATGCAGCATGTTATCAGAAAATACTGGCAGACAATTTGTATTCCTCAGCTTGAAATCTGCGCATGGGACGCTCTTGGTCTTTCCAGAAAGACAATGACCCTAAGCACAAGGCCAAGATGACCCTCCAGTAGTAACAGCAGAAAAGGTTGATGGTTCTGGAGTGGCCATTACAGTCTGCTGACCTTAATATCAATGAGCCACTCTGGGGAGATCTCAAACATATAAACATGCAAGACATCCAAATACTTTTCTTAACCTGGTGGCATTTTGCCAAGACGAATGGGCAGCCAAACCACCTACAAGAATTCGAGGCCTCATAGAAAACTATTACAAAAGACTACATTGATGCTAAATGGGGCAATACACACGATAAACAACTGAGGGTATGCAGACTTTTGAAAAGTGATCAGTTCATTTTTTGTTTGATGCCATGTTTTGTTTTATGATTGTGCCATTCTGTTATGACCTACAGTTGAATGTAAATCCCATAAGAAATGTGTTTTTTCTGCTCACTTGTGTTTTCTATACAAATGGTACCTCTATTACCATTTCTCCAAGAGTATGCAAACTTTAGAGCACAACTGAACGTTGAATTTTGTAATTGTGTAATGTACTCATTGCATTGAGATCAAGTAATGCCAACAAATCTCTTTTTCATGAGAAAGAAATGTACATGTATTCTCTCATCTGAACACGTAATGTAAATGAGAATACAAGTGTAAATGAAACAGTAGAGTAGATTTAAAAACTAAGTGTGTGCTAAATAGACAGCTAAATAATTTGTGTCGACAAAATGGCAATGTTTATATAAGGTGGGTAGATGTCTGTACAAAAATGCAAATGGTCAATTCCACTCATGTTCTGGAAGACATGCATGTACGGAACCTTCCATGTAAGTGCTGGCAATACTCCATCTGATCTATGAATTCAGCTAAAGGTAAAAGGGCCTTTAGGAAGTTGAGCTGAGTAGTTAATTAAAGTGAAAACTCTTCATATTATCACACTAGACATTTTTGATCATATGAGCTAGGTGAGGAGGGCTGGAAAGTGGGCAAGAGGAAAAGTCATCAAGTGAAGGGAAATGGTGAAATAATAACAATTACTCCAAACAGTGGGCTTCTATGTATGCTGTTTTCTAGGTCAGGTAATTTGCTTGAACCAACTGTAATGTTTCTTTGAAGGCTGAATCACTGCACTGAGGAATAGATGGAGTAGGTGTTGTATGTGGGGACAGGATAGTGATGCCCAGCTCCAGCATGGAGAAGAAGTTGTAAACATATTTAGCTTGGTTGGCTTCTTTCTCTGCATAAGTAGCATGCTGCTTGATGAGATTAGCAAGTAGCTGAAGCTAGCAAACATTCAACTTTTTTCGATGTATTGCAATAACATTACAATGTATCAGTGAAATTACGGTGAGAATTTCAGAGGTATTCCTTGGTATAGCAAACATTTTGCATTGCTGTACTCACAAGTGCTTCTTTTGTAATGTCCCCAACAGTTAACTAAACATGGAGTATATTATAGCTCACCTTAGCTGCTCAAGTAAAATCGACACTATCTACTAGGTCTCATGCATAAAGCATTGGAAAATATGATTGGCACCTATGATAAAAAAAACTGGAAAATAAATAAATAAATAATTATCTGAGATGAACAATTGGTCAGACAGTTCTTTTGTCATAACACATATATCAAAACAATTGGCTACCCTGAAATTAATAATCTTGCGGTCACTTGTGCAGCGGTAAAATCAGCAGTAAATGCCTCTTAGTTCAGCTTTGTCATAGTGAAATGGGTTCTCATCCTGGTCTAGGTTTTGTTACAATGCCTGGGTGTCGCAGAGGTCAGTGTAAATTTGCTAACCAGGTTTGGAGGAAGGATTGACAGAAATGTTCATCTTGTCAGGTGGGGCTCTAGCAAGCCATTTTGGTGGGCCCACAGCAAAATAGTTTGGTGTGATTGATTGTCTTGAGGCTGCTGTGATGAAAAGTGCTTAAACATTATTTGAATTCCAAAACAATATATTAAAAATAACCATGACCAGAAAAAACTAAGTTATAAGACAATTTTAGACAGGTCTATTCAAGAAAACCTACATGTTCATAGTGCTGCTTTCACACAGTTAGTATACTTTATGTGAATTACTTAATGCAAAAAATATTTTGGACAGTTTAAGTTTGCAGTTATTTGAATTCAAATATGTTTGCAACCAAATTGAAGGATGTTGCTGCTTGTATGAAGTAGTCTAAGAAAGTGAATACTGCTTCTGCATAACGCTAAATAAATTAAATGAAAAAACCTTGATGTTTGATCCTCAGAAAATTGGTCTATCTGGTGCAGAGAAAATGTAACAAGGTCTAGATCTTCTGAAACACAGAGAGAGAGAGAAAATATTACCTTCGGTTATACTCTCTTGCCACAATGCAAGGCTCTTCAACAAACATGCAAAGGAAAGTTTAAGCAATGCCATGTAGGCAGATATTGTCAAACTGTTGCTAAGCAACAGATTAAAGGTGGAATTAAAAGTGTCCTCCTGGTGCAAACATATTAATAAAGTATGTGTGATAAATAAAAGAATCAGTATCAATCAAGTTTTTAATGATGAAGCATTTCAATTGTTAACACGCATAGAATAAACTTGTTTAACACTATAGTATGTGCTACATTTGTATAATTTCCATCACATGTGAGCCAGGCTGAGATCAGTAAACCAACAAAATGTCATTTGTTATTATAGTGACAAAAAGGTATTCTAAGTCTAATCACAGAATTGTAGCAAATGCATTGATGCACAAGTGTATTCTAAGAGTCAAGGCAGATTCCAGAGAATGCATTCTGTTTAGGCGTGTTCAAACCACAGCCTTTTGCTATTAGAGCACTCTCTCCTCTTAAATCTTTACCGTTGTCTAATCAATAAAAATATGTGAGACAGCCCCACTCTTGTAAAAAAGGACACAGCAGCAGTGTATTTTAATCCACTGAAATACAATTTAATCCACCTAAACCAATAATCAATTATAAAACCATCACTTGATGACAGTATTGGTGTGAACATTTATAACTCCCTCCTTTGAGCTACAACTCCACCAGAGTGGCACCTAGGGACCAGAATGAGTACTGCAGAATCCACCCCCACTAATGGTAATTATTAATCAAAATAGAAACAGACATTATCCAACCTTGCAGGATTAGTCACTGACTTTGTTCATAGTAGGTATCAATGATGAAGCAGTGTCGAGAGAAGACATGCCAGGTTTATTCATGGTGGTCTTTTGGCCATACAGATGTCAGACACCAAATGCCATTTGGGGAATTATCCACGCCTCACTGGGGGAGATCAGAGGTTCATCCAAATACAAGCCATTCCCTACAGAGCACTACTAACACAGAGGGCTCAGGTCAAGAGTAGTGTACAACAGAGGCAATGTGTCATCTGAAAGGCTAACACTGCTGGATAACATACATACATGGGGTGCAGGATCTATTGATTTTGAAGTACACCAATACGAGTCCAAGGCATAACTGGTAATTCAACATGGGACTCTGCATCATTACCAAGTCAGTGGTTTGGTTATCGATTTTTTGTAGTTCGGTTATGTCAGCGATGATACATGGCAACATTTGTTCAAAAAGGAGTAATCCACACATTCCTATGATATACATAGTTAAAGAAAGCAAATATGACAACAATATGAACAGTTATTTAATAAAGATGGGTAGATGGACCACATAGAAGTTAAATAATGGTTAAAAAAGGTTAAATCAACTGATCAGCATTAAGACCACTGACAGGTGAAGTGAATAATGCTGAAAATCCATTCAGTGGGTGGTATATATTAGCCAGCAAGTGAAAATTTCATCTTCAAAGCTGATGTGTTAGAAGCTGGAAAAACAGGCAAGTGTAAGGATCTAAGCGACTTTGACAAGGGCCAAATTGTGAGGGCAAGGTTACTGGGTCAAAGCATCTCCAGAACTGCAACCCTTCTGGGGTGTTCCTGGTCTGCAGTGCTCAGTAACTATCAGAAGTGGTCCAAGGAAGGAACAGCGGGGAACCGGCAACAGGGTCATAGGTGGCCAAGGCTCACTGATGCATGTGGGGAGTGAAGGCTGGCCCGTGTGGTCCAAAGGTGGCCTGGTCTGATGAATCACATCGTCTTTGGCATCACATGGTTGGCCGAGTGCACATGCGTTGCTTACCTGGAGAAGACACGGCACCAGGATGCACTCTGGGAAGAAGGCAAGCTGGCAGAGGCAGTGTGATGCTTTGGGCAATGTTCTGCAGGAAAGTCCTGCCATTCATGTGTTACTTTGACATATACCATGTACCTAAGCATCTTTGTAGACCATGTGCACCCTTTTATAGCAACAGTATTCCCTTTCAGCAGGATAATGTGCCCTGCCACAAAGCAAAATGGCTCAGTAATGGTTTGAGGAACATGAGTTCAAGGTGTTGACTCGGCCTCCAAATTCCCCAGATCTCAATCCAATCGAGCATCTGTGGGATGTGCTGGACAAACAATTTTCGATCCATGGAGGCCCCACCTCACAAATTACAGGACTTAAAAGATGGATGTGGTTGGTGGGGGCCCCTTTGTTTGATGCTTGGCAATGTGGGTGGATTGATTTCCTGCCTGTTGTGCCCTGTCCGGGGGCCTCCCCCAGATAGGGCCACAGTGTCACTGGGTCCCCTGTTTCAGCTCCAAGGTCTTACACTGCTATATTATTGTGCTGGGGGAGTAGGGTCAGTTCTCCTTCTCAACCATAAAACCATGCAGATCTAAGGAATGCTTTTTCTAAATTGAGGACTTGGCCCACACCTGCAGAGTACCAGGCTTGACTCGTTGCGGTCCCTGTCCAAAGTCCTCCTGGTTGTTTTGCAGATCAAGATGATACCTGACGATTTTAGCTGCCACTCTGCTGACCCACCCCTCCCCTGTCGGGTTGTCCCTGTCCTTGTCCATCTGGTCATGCTTCCGATCTGGACTAGGTTTAAATGGACTCTGGACTCACATGCATTTATTATTACAATATGGACTTTTAATATGTTCACCCGGCACAACCGGAAGAGTACTGGTCACCTCTCTGAGCCTGGTTCCTCTCTAGGTTTCTCCTTAAATATCAGCTTTCTTAGGTAGTTTTTCCTAGCCACTGAAATTCAACACTACTGTTGTTTGCTCCTTGGAGTTTAAGGCCGGGTGTTTGGTAAAAGCACTTTGTGACAACTGCTGATGTAAAAAGGGCTTTATAAAATACATTTGATTGATTGATTGATTGATTTGCTGCTAACGTCTTGGTGCCAGATATCACAGCACACCTTCAGAGGTCAGGGCTGATTTGGTGGTAAAAGCGGGACCTACACAATATTAGGCAGGTAGTCATAATGTTTTGGCTGATCAGTGTATATAGGCTTTCAATAAACTGACTAGAGTTAAATTGCGTTTCTGTGGGTCGATAACCCCTTTTCAGGTCTCTAAAAAAAGTCCTTAGACAATTGCAGCTAATTCAAAACGCTGTCTCTATAGTTCTAAAAACTGAGAAGGCTGAACACATTCCACCAATTCTTATGTCTCTGCACTGGCTCCCTGTATCTCATATAATTGATTTTAAGATACTACTACTCATCCATAAATCACTGACTGCTTGAGGGCCAAATTATCTCTGAACTCTCAGTATGAACCCTCTAGACCCCTAAGGTCATCAGGGTCTGGTCTGCTAACGTTTCTCGAGAATAAAGACAAAGGTAGGTGAGGCAGTGTTTAGTCATTATCCTGTGCAGAGTTGGAACAAACTGCCAGAAAATCTTTGCTCCAACATTGATCACCTAATATCTAGACTAAAAACCTTTGTTTTCATTTGCCTTTTATTAATATTTTATATATTTGCTTTTAGCCAAATGTAATGTTTTTATTTGTATGCTTTGTCTTTTATGCTAAGATTATTTATATTATTTTTATTAATGTGAAGCACTTTGATATGCCCGGTGTTTGAAATGTGCTACCATATACAAACTTGCCTTGCCTTCAAGAACATAACCTCAGTGGATGACCACCTAAGATCGCTTGAATGAAGACAGTCATGAAGTCAGTACCTTCAAATAAAACATGATTTATTCAGTTAATGATTTTGAGCGGAGAAAATAGAAATTATTTTGGGAAACTATTTCCAAGGAAGACATTATAGAAAATACTTATTACAAAATGTCCAGTATGTGTCTGCAAGACTTTGGCAGGGTCGGTACTGTTTTAATCAGCTACCTAGTACCTAGCCTGTCATTTAGGTAACTGCTCGTTTTGGAGTCCTGCAGTAACATGTTGGCCACATCAAAGAACTTGTGCTCATAGGCAAGCTTGTAGTAGGTGTAAACATCATCACAGTGTTGCAGCAGCCTCTTCAGGTTTTGTTCTGCACTGCTCAGAGGCGTGTTGTGAGTCAATCTGAAAGGTAGGACCAGATAAATTATTAACATCAGCAATAAGAAATTCATCGACTTGGCTTCAAAATTCCCGATTTGTCTGAGATACTAGTTTCAGCATTTTAACTTCGACAACTCTCAATGCTTTGGATCTCCTTATTCCTGATATTTTTTAAGCAGCTTTGAAGAAAACGTGTAAACTGCAAAAATGAAATTCGGAAGCACATCGATAAGTGTAATTAAATAATACAAAAAACTTCATAGAACTAGCTTAACGTTTTGCTCCAGATGACATAAAAACCTGTTGGCATTGTACTATTCTTGGCATGATCAGCCATTTTGGTGCCTGACCTTCAACTGACATCATCTTATTACTTACAGAAAATAAACAACAAAAGTTTATCAATCTGGTAGCTTACTTGATCGATATTTCTTCAAACAGTGATGCAGGGAGGGTCCTGTGGAGTCGGAATTCGTCTAGGTAAGCAAAGTCTCCACTGAGGATGACTTTCTGGTACAATACCTCAGCCCAGTCGGGACTGTAGTCGTAAGCTTCTGACAGCACAAAAGCCTAGACGTAAAACACAGGCTATATGAAGCTTATCCTTGCAAAACCTCATATAATCTCATAAGACACTGGGACCTGCAATGGAACTTAATTCAAAGTAAAACCTTCCACAATGCTTTCTTCTTGACAATGTTTTTAGCTACTGGTATCTCGAGACGAACGTTAGAATAGGTAATGTTTAGTGCCGTTACCTGGTAACACCGGGGCAGAGCCACTATGGCACCAATGAGATCTGATTGGTGCAAGTTGATGACGCGTTGGTCCTGCTCGTGGTTGAGGAAGTACAGCTGGATTGTGACGAGCTTTGCCAGTTTGACACAACGTGCCGCCTGGCGAACACACGAGTCCTTAAAGGGAAAACACACACGCACGTTCAGCAAGTCTGGATCTCCATTTCGGGAATATTACTCATATTTATGCAACACAAAACAATGCGCTGTGTTTGACTGTAGAAGGAATAACAATACCTTGGAATAACTCTCTGCAGCATCCTTCAAGAGAGTAAGAACCTTTATCAAGGAACTTTTCAGTTCAGGGGTCACAGCTGTGTAGGGATAAACAGGGAGGGAAAATACTGTCACGACAGAAGAGCAGCCCCATAGCCCTTCACTGTTTTACGTGTCTATGACTCAAACAATGAAGGTAGAAAACCAACAAAAACTTTGCAAAGATCAATTTACAGAAGTCGTCCTCTGTTCACCAAGACAAACACAAAGCCCTTGAACAACACATTCCTTGAGATTAAGATTGGTGCTCAATGCAAGCCAGTTGAAGTTCAGTTCTGGATAAAAACTTATCGCAACACAAAGAAAAATGGCCCATGGTTCTTGAAAAAAAACATAAAATCACCACCAATTCAATTCCGGAATAGAAATCTGAATCCACCCCAACCCCAGAACCAAACTGTTCTGGAAGACATCCCATCCGACTAGAACTGTTAACTCACCCCATGGCTGGGACTCGATGAGTTTGAGCTGGGCACGGGCGGCTCCCTCAAGGTTCTCTCCGATCTCTCTGCACATGCTGAAGCAGAGGGCCACCATGTTGTACTTCTCACTGTCAGCCGGCAGACAACGCTTAATGTAGTCTAGCAGGGCCGTCTTCAACCTGGAGTTCTGTAAAGAACAAATGCACAAGGGTAAGACATTTAAATAAAGGTATGTGTATACAGAAGTGGAGTAGCGCAAATTACTGATGCCAGTTGAATCAAAGGGGGACAGTATCAGACGGGTACACAGCCGTGCTGAAGAGCATAATGTGAGCTAGTTCCACAGCCTTCAGCTAATGACGGCAGACTTTAATGTGCTTGCTGTATCTACTTACAAAATAGCCTGTTTTCAGGAGCATTCTGTTGTAATACCTCAATGCTGGAGAGATGCCCTTCAGGAAAAGCTCTTTGCAGATCTCACAATAAGTTGTGGATGTGATTTGGATGTGGGCTAAAATGTTTCCTTCATTATTCAGTCATAAATAGGGAGTTACTTAAGACAAGTTCAAGGGGGTCTATTTTTGCAGGCTACAGCAGCACATGTCATAGGTGTGATGGTGCCAGAAAACAGTATGTAGGCGTAGATGAACCTCATCTCTATGGAAATAACTAGAAGAACATTCTGTCTGGCAGGTTTCTAGTGTATGTTTTTAGCAGTGGGTGTTCTGCCAGACTTGGTTTGTTTTAACAGATCTGGCTCTGGGAATGCTTGTTGTCAGGTGAGATATCGCTATATATATGTGTTTGTTTGTGTGCTCTTACCGACTCCACTTTCTTCCTGAGGAGCATCTCGAAGCGGTGGTTTTGGTTGAGCAGGTCAAAGATGTAAGTCATGTCATTGTACCTGCCTATACCGGTTAAGAGACGCACCTGAAGTGGGCAACACATACAACAACACAAACAGTAAACATGATGCAATCATGTTTTTAGTACTTACATTTTGACAGATTCATGTATATATAATAATAACAACAACAATACAAGATATAAACTCTCATTGGGAAATCATTTAAAAACTAAAGAGTTCCAATGGTATTATAGAGTATAATATGATGTAAATGCTAATATTATGGTAGACAAGTAGGTCCTTTTGTAGGCAGGCCAACTGACTCACCAGTAGGCTGTAGTGATCACTGTGGGCTAGGTGTGCATGGCTGAGGTGGCGTGCAGCTTGCAGCACCCTCACAATTCCCTCCATGTTGCAGGTCAGACTGAAGCAGTCGTGGGCCAGAATCAACAGCTCCACCGCTGAAAAGAAAAAGGAAGTCAGGAAAGCGAGGTCCATATTTGGTACAAAGCCACCATTGACAGACTTCTACACGTACTTGTTGGCGTGACGAATTTCTACCGTTAGAAACTTAGAAACATAAGACTCACTACCTAAATAAACTGTAACCAGAATAGGAACTAGGCAAGACTACTGTAGTTAAGCCATTAACCATTACACTAGGTCGGGGATGATCCCACGCGGCCTGCTGGTATTCAGTTCAACTCTGTATCAAATCAAACTTTTACCCCAGGCATTAAATTATTTGCTGAAATAACATAGCAACAGGACGTTTATTAACAGAACTAGTGTACTCCTGTACAAAGATGACTGTAAATGGGTAGCTAATATCTAATACAGCCTACCTATAATGAAAACAATGACACCATAGCTGGTTCATTTGAATAGAAAAGTATAACAGTATAAAAAGGTCACATAATACAGTAATTCTTCTAAATATATGAGATTCATGGTATTAAAGAGTGGTTATATACTGCTGCGTGATGGCTGAATGTACAAAGTGGATAAATATTTCGGAGATAAAAATGGAACGTATGCGAGGGGAATCGAACCGGGGTCAAAACACTGAAGATCTAGGATGATCCTATAAGACCACAGGGCTTACTACTGGTCAGTACACCTCCGTATTTTCTCCAAATGCAACTTTTATCACAGCCATTACATTTTTGCTGAAATGACGTGGGCAACAGAACGTTTATCAATGGAAGTAAAGTGCACTCCTGTAGCAAGATCACTGTATATTGTCATCCATACAATAACAGTTGAAGCTAACCTCTACACTATGTGAACTATTGAGGAAATTAAAAACATTGGGTGAATCTAAAATCACATACTAAGTCCTCTGCAGATGATGAAGTACACATACTGTTTTGTATAGTAAGCTACATAGTAGGCCAGTATTGAGACAGATTGGAACATACTACCATGTCAAAACATTGCATCTCAACATTAGATCATTTTGTCACAAATTTACATCATGCCAAGTTTGAATATTTTGCTAGACACCATTAATCACTGTGTTAAACTGTTTACTTCCACCACAAACTGTATGGCTTTTATTAGCCAGTAATTGCGCTACTAGTATCGACATAAGACTTGGAATATTCATAAGAATTTAGCAATTGCTTGCGAGACAGAAGATGAAATTTACTCTGTCAAAGCTATTTCATGGCACAATGTTAGTTTTTATCATTGGTGAATGACATTGATACAATAACTACCAATATAGATGAAGATAACTGACCTTTTTGTCAAGTGTAAAGACAAGAGAGTTGTGGAAAACCCTCATCTTTTGCTGTGCAAGGAGTTGTGATCTACTGTATAGTACCCCAAAAAGCATGCATGGATGTGTACTTCGAAAATCCACCAGAAATAGTCACAATATAACCGTATTTTAGGCTTATTATAACATAGCTACTGAAGGTTGTCAGTCAGTCAGTCACTCAGTAAGAGACTTTCACTCTTCTTGGCCGGCTCTGTTTTCGGGGTCTGGCAGAAATTCCATTCTGATAACAACTATCATTTCTCAGTTTTTCACATTCTGTGAGACGTTTGAGTCCTGTATTACAGCTATAATAAAAATATTCTTTACGCTTTTTTTCACCACCCTAGCTAAATAAACATGAATTTCTCCCTTTATTTGATGACATATTAGTCTATTTATAGTCTAGTCCATTTTTATAGTCTATATATTTCCAGTTGCTGTCAATGCTACTGTATGGTAGCAGATCGGAGTTAATCTTACTGCAGCGCAGCTCTCCCAGTGGTACAGTGGGGATTTTGTCCAGGAGCTGGATGCCCACCAGGTTGGGGTCCCCACACAATTTGGCCAGCTGCAGGAAGGACTCCTTCCCATCATCCGGACTGAAAATCTGCTTCTCTGCTGTGGAAATGCACCAATCACTGTAGTCTCCTTGTCTGACTCTGGGTTCAATATTACAGCAATACAGTAATACAAAAAAATAGAAAGTCCTAAAGCAAAGATATCACATAACTGGCTGTCACAAAATATCAGAGTTATGCATCTCCTCAAACATAAGGTTAAAAGTCAGTCTGACCATTGCCTAGTCTGCTGCCTCTGGTGAATGTGTCCTGCTGCAGTGTAGTCCAATCTACTGTTCTTTAAGCAAAAACCACATCTATTTTTTAACACTTTTCTGTCCAATAAAGCTTAACATGTCTGTGACTGAAAAAATCCTCTGATCTGGAAATATAACCCACAGCATCTACAATATATGAGCAGTGATTTAAAAGAGTATAAACATTTTGTGTGACTACAATACGTCTCAACGGGCTCCAATTGAGCTCTATTGCTAAGAACTAGAAAGGGCCGATTGGTCATTAATCAAGTCAACCAAACCCAGCCTTCTCACCAGTCTCTCCACCCTGTGTGGAGAGCAGCAGGCCCTGGAGGACAGCGGTGGAGACGAGCTGGGCAACTGTGTCTGGCAGCAGGCCCTGCACACTTATGAAGGCCAGGGCCTTCTTGTAGCGCTCTGGCTGCTGGGACAGGAGCACCTTACACAGCACAGCTTGGGGCTCCTCAGAGGAGATCTCACTGTACGAACACTGCAGCTCCTAGGTGACGAGGTCAAACGGTCACCGTGATCAGAGTTACTTTATGTTCATTGGGCAACAAAAGGAAGAAAACCAAGCAAAACAGGAAGGAACGAATGGATTCTTGTCTAATGAGATATGCAGACGTTTGAAAACATCTACTTTGGGTGTCAGTAATACAGTGAAAATACAACACAGAATACAAATATGCATGATAAATAGTAATAACAATACATATTATTTTCACATGACTACCAGAGGTGGACAAAAAAACAGAAACACCTAGCAATATATTAATATCAAGGGCCTAATAAGGAGTCGGGCCACCCTTTGCCTTCAGAACAGCCCCAAATGTCCGGGAATGTTTTGAACTGTAGTGGGATTGGGCAACATTTTCAGGGAGAAAAGCCTCAATTTCTCTCAGGGATGAAGGTGGAATGCTACTTTCCATAAAGTTTCAATGATATTCAGTTATCTGGAGAGTACATATAAGTTGTTTAACATCATCCTGATGTTCAAGAAAGTGTATGTATATAGGAGCATTATCATACTGCAATACTGGAACATCATGAGAAAACAGTGTTTACACCATATGATGCACCTTGTCCTATAAAATTATATGTTATACGACCTCAGAGTAGTTATTGGACCCATGACTCCCATGAGATTGCCACCCATACCACTATGAATTCCCCACCATGTGTAACAGTTGGCAGAAGATATTATGTTTAAAAAATAAATCAAATTAAAGTAAACCCATCTGGATGTCAGACATAGGATAATAATGATCATATTATATCAGACCATATTACTCTTTGCAATACACATCGGTCCTGCAGGCAAATAATTTTTTTTAAAGTGTGTAAGCACAAATCAGAGGGTAAACCAAGCGAGTGATAATTTCTATGGAAAATGGGGCATTTATCAATTGGAGAGTTTGCTTGAGAATGTTCATACATTTACACGCCACTCTGACCAGGTCCAGGTGTACGCACAGTGCCAAGTGGCAGAATAAGCTTATAAACTTAAGGGTGCTGCCGAAAGTGAAGACAGCAGGTCGAACTGATGTTCACTGCAGAACCACAATGATGGCATTTGTATAGGTTTCTAGAGTGAGCTGCTATGGATGGGAAGCCTCTTGATAATTGCTGAAAACTAATTTAAGAACAACATATTTCCCAACGCTGGATAAAGTTACATTGAGCTAACAGTCCTATCTTTGTCGTACCAACCAAAACAGAAACAACGAAGTGAGGCAAAAAAGTTATCATGGTGTGCATTCAACATGGTACACTTTAGCATCTACGGTAGGGGTGTCAAACCGGTTCCACAGAGGGCCGAGTGTCTGCAGGTTTATGGTTTTTCCTATAAATAGGTTCCCGGTTCAGACCTAAACAACCAGGTGAGGGTAGAAACTAACCAATGAGAGACCTAATTAATCAATCAAGTACAAGGTGAGAGCGAAAACCTGCAGACACTCGGCCCTCTGTGGAACCGGTTTGACACCCCTGATCTACAGTATACTTGTAAGCCACATTTTTTTATTTTGGGTTGCATTGTGGTATTTCATGCTTCAGCATTGCGTTTCACACAGGCTTGAAGAGATTATGTTGACTGTATATATGGGTAATTAAGGAAATGCAAATATTCATGACTTTGAACAAGCACAGAGTCTGATGTAACCTTGTTTGATTAATGCCATTTATTTTACGCATCCGCACCTTCTTCAATTAATTTGTAGATTTTAGTTTTTACACAATATCGATAAACAAGGCCTTTTGGTTTACGCTCCTTACTGTCCAGTTATGCGTCTTTGGGAGGGCACTAGGCAACTATCCTGTTGAGTGTCGGTCTATCCATGTTGGTCAGCTTCGACTTGTGACCACTGTCTCTTTGGCGTTGCAATTTGTCCATAATACGCATATGCGGTCTTGATTTCTGACACTAAACACCTAGACACATGAAATAATTTAGCAATTCTTGTGACCAATACACCTGCAATTTGGGATCACACTACTTTGCCTCTTCGGAACATTGTTAGCTGCCTCCTTTTCCTTTGAAAACGAATATCAAAATGGTAATTGTCAGACCTCTTATGTCTGAAACATGTGTTCTGTAAAATTGGCAATCAACCTAACGTGACTTCTGTTGCTGCATTTGTAATTGTGAATTAGTTAACCAAAAGTAACTGTCCTTTTACATGTGTTGTTTCTGTTATTTTGTCCATCCCCTGCACATAATGCATGGATATACTCCACATGACCTCACTTTCCTTACATTGATTTTTTTTTGTAAAAGTCAGCCATTATCATTTTGGGGAAGTTGCTGACAAATCAAAGCTGCTGACCTTTTAGACTATTCAGACTATGCCTATTCATTTATTTTCAGGGCCGCACCTTTGAGAGCTCGTAGAGACTTAGGACCTGCTTGCAGTAGCTCTTTCCATGACGACACTCATCCACCAACATCTGAAGCTGAGTCACCGTCTGGTCCTCGGGGGAGGGTACTACCACGAACGAGGAAAGGCTGCTGAAACTGGCGGCTGGAGTGGGGGTGTTCACAGGTGGACACAGTACAAAGAGTTTGTTAATTATGAACAAGACCAGACACAAACTAAGTAGGTGTTGTGACTATGACTGACTTATTGTTTACGTGTTGTTTGGGTTCATGTTTGTGAGTGTTGCTCCTGGAAACATTTGTTTCTGTAGGAAAAAGGTAAAACAGTAAAATAAAGGGTCTTCCTGAATTTTTGTTTTCTTTACCCACCGAGGAAAATCAAACATGAAATGTAGTGGCATCTACAAATTGTCTAGGCATCAACAAATTACACGCCTGCAATTTTTCTGTTTCCTTTAGCACAGCACCACAGGGAAATGCATCAGAATCACTGACATGTTGAACGCTGCAGTACATTTCAGTTATGTTGATACTGTGAAATGTGCTAACTTGTGACATTTAATGTTTGGGACTTACAACTGGGAAAGCTTTTCTTGGGCTGGACGTCAGTGGTGATCCTGTCTTGTAGGCCGGCCTGGAGCTCACCTGAGGCCAGGCCTCGGCAATGCAGCACCACCCACACGTCACGGTGGTAGAAAGAGAAATAGCGGCAAATGCGGCTAGCCTCGTGGATACACCCCTCATCCAACAGGTGCCCCACCAGGGTTGCTAGAGCCTCCTGCTCCTCAGACCTAGTCTTCTCCCCTTCTTCTGATGAGGAGCAGGGAAGGCCCTCTAAGCTCAGGTACCTGGGTTCGTTGAGTATTACCATTTTGGAAAAAGAGAATTCCCTGACCAGGGCCTCGTAGGAGTTCTCTTCGGGAGCTACAGTGGATGCTGGGAGGGCGAACATGCTCTCTTTCTCCATGGCCGTGAGTAGGACCTGCTGACGTACACGTGTGGACCACAACTGCTTCTCCAGATCCTCCAGACGCGGCAAGGGTGCTGGGTCTAGATGTGATAGCCAGTATCCGGCCAGGCTGAGGAGGAGGCACCTCTCCTGAACACACAACATCTCAGTCTCGGCCACAGATCCCCGTGGAGGCTCTGACGCAACTGCCTGGGCCATGAAGAACTCAGAGCTGGCCTCAGGATCAGTACTGTTAGCTCGGAACTGTTCGTGGCATTTCCTCCAGAATGACACACGGGTCTCCCTCCGTTCCCAGTGCCGCTTGGCTTTCAGGGCATTGAGGTCCTGGAGTAACTTTATCAAAAGAGGGATATCAAATCACAAATGTTGCCACAATCAAATTGTTCCTGTTATCAACAATTTGTCAAAAAAATTGTATCCCACAAAGGGTGACTACACAGACACCTGTGCCTGGATGAGGACCGATGGTCTTACCTCACTAATGACCAGGCGGTCGATGGGCAACCCTGCCAGTTCAGCCACCTGGCGGGCCGGGGGGAACAGGCCGCATGCCTGCAGCTGCTCAAGCATGCTTTGGCATTCACTCCGCAGGACATCAGGGGAATAGTTCTCCAGCAGCCTGGGAGAAAGGGATATTGACGTATCCTTGAGCACCTGGCTGAGAAGGCTGAGTTTCTTGAAATCTGGGCCTGCCCAAACACAGAAAAAATTATAATAAACATACTGTAGAATGGTCAGGCACCAAGCACACAAAAACTCAACAAGACAGTTCATCATATCGCATCCCCAGCTCCTTAAGGAAACAAACAATTAAATGCCTGAGTCAGAAACATGCAACAGAAAAGATTATACAAGGCTGAACATCCAAAACAAGCATAAAACAGTGATTCAAATCATAACGAACGGTCAGATCAACCATACTTGTAGGAGTCAGTGTTAATCACATGGTCTGTCGGTTTTGGTCTGGTTACGCAACACTTTGTTTATTACGTTTTATGAAGTAAAACAAGGACTTCAATAAACACATTGTTGCTCAAGAACAAATCCAGCCAGACCACCAATACACAACACAAGAGCGTGTTAGTATTGACTAACTTCTTGTTAAAGTCATTCAGGTGAATTATTTCCAAATTCACTGCTATTAGCTAAACTGAAGACTCGATTTTACATAGTGGGGGTCTCACCGTTAGATTTTAGCAGGCGCTCCATGTCGGCAAGGAGTTGCAGTAACTGGCGCAGCTCGTACTGTGTGGCGCACTGTTGCATCATGGTCAACAGGAGGACCGAGGCCTGACACTCCACCCACTGGAGAGGGATGCCTGCTGGCGCCTTGGCACTACTCCTCATCTGACAGGTAGAGGTGGGATTGCAGGTAGAGAAAGAAAGAGAGGGAAAGGGAGAGATGAAAGATTAAAGAGAATGGAGATTGGGCAATCAGAATACACACAGCTTATCAAGGAGTATATCCTGTATTGTACAAGTGGTGAGACACTGAGCCACTAGGCCGATATATTGAGTCCTATTACAGTCAGACACACCTCATTACTCCCCACGCCCTGACAATGGAGGGGCATCCCTTTCCCTCTTTAACCCACCTGTCAGACTTAAAGGGGCTTGACATGGAAAGCTCCTGCATTTCTATGGAAAGTCATCAGAGACGTAGATCATAAAAATCCCTTCATGTTCCGCATGGCAAGTTACAGCACAATGCACATCGACCATTTTCATTTCCATTAAGAAAACATGAATATTAGTGCGGTCAAATTAAGAGTAGTCACACCTTTAGATCATGCCAAAGTTTCAAGGCTCGAGACTTTTGATTTTCAAAAGCCTTTAGAGTCAGTTGGAGTCTTTTTGTGGAGAGCTACTAAGTGTGAGAGACGGTAATGGAGAGAAAGACACAGAGAAGGAGCTTACATTGATCAGGCACTTTTGGAACTCAATAAGTTTCTGCTTGGCCTCAGGGTAGTTTTTGTAGTCATAACACAGTTCATACATGAGCAGCACATGGATCAGGGGGGAGTCCTGTCAGATAGATAGATAGTAAGAGGGAGAGAGAGGAAGAGATAGAAACGACCAATGAAGATAAGATAAAAGACTAACCAAACGAATGCAGAGGCAGACGTCACAGCCATAATACATCAGGCAGAACTGTCAAATACTGCCCTCCCATGATGTCTGTTCAGGGGAGGAGCTGGATTTGGCCTGATTGCTGTTTGAAGATTATGCATACAGCCAAGAACATTTTATCTGGGTCACTTCAAATAGGGGATACTGCTCTACAGGTACTAGTTATGTACAGCAATTTACAAAAAAGTTTGGTGCTAAAAATAGAATGCGCTACTGTGTAAATCATTTAACCCTATATTCAATAGACAATAGTACAAAGACAACATATCAAATGTTAAAATTGAGAAATGATGCTGATTCTTGAAAAATACATGCCCATTTTGAATTTGTTGCCAGCAACACATATCCAAAAAGCTGGGATGGGCAAGACTGTAAAAGTTGTGAAATGTTAAAACCTAGTGGAACATTTCACAACTTATTAGGTTAATTGGCAACAGGTCAACAATATGATTGTGTATAAATATCATTTTTGGTGATCATGGACGCCCTGCCCTCCAGGTTAAAGAGGAGTGGGACCAGCCAACTTATCAGAATACAGTTCAGAAGCCAGCATCTGTCATGGTATTGGGATGCAATAGTGCACATGGCATAGGTGACTTGTACATCTGTTAACACTAGAACTGCTAGGCCTTTTTTAACCCCTAGAACTGCCAGAGCAGAATGCCGTTTGTGTCCCTATTAGCATGGACATACTTTTCCGCAGGGTCACCATCCAGCCAGAGCATCAGTTAATCTACTAGGTCGTCACATATAGACGTCTAAAAAATTATGAATTACAGAATTTGCCTGTTTTAAATGGTTAATGAATTTGAAAAGTACCAACACTTTTTGTATTGAAGGTCTCATCATACGAAAAACCAACTAAAAAAAATACTCACACTGAGAAAAATTATAAACTTTTGTTTTAGCCCCATTCATAATGAGCTGAACTCAAAGATCTAAGACTTTCTCCATGTACACAAAAGGCTTATTTCTCTCAAATATTGTTATACATATATTTAGACATTTATGTCTAAATCTGTGTTAGTGAGCATTTCTCCTTTGACGAGATAATCTATCCACCTCACAGGTGTGGCATATCAAGATGCTGACCAGACATTATGAATATTGCACGTGTGCCTTAGGCTGGCCACAATAAAAGGCCACTTGAAAATGCGTAGTTTTACTGTATTGGTGCGGTCCGAAAACCTGTCAGTATCTGGTGTGACCACCATTTGCCTCACGCAGTGCAACACATCTCCTTCGCATAGAGTTCAGGTTGCTGATTGTGGAATGTGGGTCCACTCCTCTTCAATGGCTGTACAAAGTTGCTGAATAATGGCAGGACCTGAAACACCTTGTCGTATACAAGCAAATCTATGAAACTTCACTCTAGATTCATAGATTACTGGCATATCATATTCTTCTATTGGTGACAAGAAGATTTTATCAAAAAACCGAGGAGCTACTCAAAAAAGATGTGAAGGCTGTGAACGGCGCGTCTTTGCAGGTTTCTCCCGCGGTTTGTAGTGGGGCTATTGAGTTGACTTCAATGCCAATGCATAACATTGGCCGGATAGATTACTGGCATATAATATGCTTCTATAGGTGACATGAAGAAGTCATCGAAAAACCGAAAGAAGTTAGTAGAAAAAGAGATGTCCTTTTACATTTGTAGAATATAAATCTTCAGAAAAATAAGCAGAGAAAATTCAAAGAAACGATCATGTGTACATTTGATGAATTAGCTCAATTAACACAATAGGCCGAATATCCTATAGAAAAACGGTAACCCATGTGATAAGTAGCCTATATCATTTGTATTATGTTTCAATTATATACTGCCTTTTCATTCATCCACTGACATCATGCATTCAGCGAGGGGAGATTGGTGGCGGATCCGCTGTTGGCGGATTAAGTCAAAAAATAGGGTATAAAAAAAGAAGGTAAATAGCTTCTAAATAGTTCTCTGTTTTCAGTTTAGAAATCTGACAACGGAACAATGTGATATACACCTATTTAGGAAGTCATGGAAGGGTAGGGTGTAGCTTTCAAAATGGCAAATTCTAAATTGCAAACTCAAACAGCAATTGGTTTAGCCATTTGGCGGTTCTTGTGTTAAGGCACCGTTAATGCTTTCTTTGGAGCAACTTATAATGCCATCTAGACTACATCATTTTCAGGGAAGGCCTTGCTTATTTCAGCAAGGTAAAGAATGTGGTTGTGGTTTGGCAAGATAATGCCAAAATACATTCTGCATGTATTAAAACAGTATGGCTCCATAGTAAAACAATTGGCTTGCTGAACTACCCTGCCTGCAGTCTAGAACTGTCACCCATGGAAAATATTTGGCACATTATGAAATGAAAAATACAACAAAGGAGACCCCGAACTGTTGAACAGCTGAAGTCCTATAACAAGCAAAAATGGGAATACATTTCACTTTCAAAACTAGAGCAATTGGTCTCAGTTTCCAATCGTATTGCTAAAACTAGAGGATATGCAACACTGTAATAAACATGCCTCTTTACAAGCTTATTTGAAACATTGAAATGTTTTGAAATGTTGCTGACATCAAATTCAAAATGAGCACATAATTTTCCAAAAATAACAACATTTTTCTGGTTCAACATTTGATATGTTTTCATACTATTTAGAATTAAATATAGGGATTAAATTATTTGCACATCATGGCATTCTATTTTTACTTGCATTTCATGCAGCTTCCCAATTTCTTTGGAAAAAGGGTTGTAATGAAACATGACACTAAGGACTGGGCTTGATGAAAACAAATAAATAATAAGGGACTGGATAGCCAAGAAACCATCTGTTTGCATTTAATGGCTTGAATGAAATTAAGCCGCTACCCTTAGGGGAATTGGTCTGTAGGGATAGAGAAAAATTGAAATCTTTCTGGCAGATGAAATATAAACATATGCAGAACCATGGTGACAATGAAAGTAAACACGTTGAAGAAGTAAATACATAATGGTTTACATGAAATCCCAAAATTGCACTGTGATAGGGCTCTGACATGTCATGGCATTTTATAAGACAGTTTTTAGACAGTCGAATGAATGCAACAAAGAGTTTCAATAACTATTTGAAAGTACAGCTATTCTTACATCGGGTTCTATGAAAACAATTAATAATTGTTTGTTTTCTCAGTCATGTATTTTCTCCACAGCTCTGCTCCTGGGTTCGTCTGCTGCTGCGGGGAGAGTTTATTGCCAAGCCGACTAAAAACAGATTGCTACAAAGAAATAGCTGTTTGAACATTAGAAGCATGAACATTTTATGATGTTGCAGAATCCATGTAACAGCAGGAACAGACAACAGCATGAATGCCTGGCTATCTTATCTCAAAAAGTCTTAACATTGGCAACAAAACCTCAGATGTCTGTTCACTACAGAATAACCAATTTCACCAATTAGCTTTACTAATAAGATATGGTGTCCATAATTGCATACATTGTACTAATTCATCATGCATGGTAACGCCTCAAGCCATCAGCTCTCTTGAAATCCAGACCTAAGATAACAGTAACCAGTTCTGGCTTCTATGGTAGTGTAACTGCGATGTGGAGGAGAGAAACCAGGCACAGGCAGAATTGTATCCGAATGTTGAATTTAATCAGTCAGGGGCTGACTTAGCAGCAAAATGAAAGCAATCACCCGTTGCGTGTGACATGAAGACAAGCAACAGCAATAATCCACAAGTGAGGGGAGATGTGGGGAAACATTTAAACATATATTGATTGGAAATTGGGACCTGGTGGGCATGATTAATGGAAACAATGAATGAGGAGTGCTGGGAGTGCACGGCACTGTGGCGCTGATCCTCACCGTACCGTGACAAGTAGACTCTTTAAAGTATAGAGAAGACATCAATGTCTACACCACTACCTAGACACAATATTTACCTTTGTGGGGACCTGACCAAATTCAAACAAGAAAAGTTCTGTCATTCTAATATGCAAGTCTGTTTTGTTGTAATTACTGTGCTTTATTGCTATGCTTCCTGTCCTATAGTGTTTTATTGGCTCTTGATTGGTTTGGTACACCACTTTCAAACAACTGTAACAACAATATTTTGCAACTGAAAAGGTACAATGATAATCTACACTCCAGATGCCAAACTCACATATACAATGCAAATGGGGTGTTTAGTGATATCATTACCATTTCATAGAATGCATAAAAATGCATTTGAATTTTTTCCAATTTACTGAAAAAGTAAAAGAAAATGATATCTGTACATTACTTATCAGACCCTTTTCACTGCTTTATGGAAGTGCCTCTGGTAAAGATTACAGATCCAAGAATTCTTGGCTTTGCACACCAGGATTCAGGTAGTAGCATTGTCTTGGCTGCGTGCTTTGGGTCACTGTCATGCTGAAAGACTGATGTTCACCCTAGGTCGGAGGTCCTGTGTGCTACGGATCTCTGAATTTTGCAACATTCATCCTTCCCATAATCCTGATAAATATCCCAGTCACTTCCGATAAGAAGCATCCCTATAGCATGATGCTCCCATCAACATGCTTCATGTGATAACCAGTACCTTGTTTTCACCAGGCATAGTGCTGCTTGGCAATTAGGCCTAACATTTCTTCTGTGATCTTATCAGACCAGAGGATCATTTTCTTCAACCGATCAGTACACCATTTACTCAGCAGTGGTTTCTATCTAGTCACTCTACAATGACAAAATGCTTCAGAGGTGGTTGTCCATCTGGTAGGTTCTCATCTCGGCAGATAACCCTAACCCTGAAACTCTGAAGCTCGATTAGCAGCCACAGGGTTTTTCTTCACTTCCCTGACCAAGGCTCTGGCCCAGTTACTACTTTGTAAAAGCCACACATTTTCAATCATAGCAGCCAATACACGAGTTAACATTTTATTTTAATTTCCACTGGCAAACCTTATCAAAGATGATTGCTTGACAACGTAGGTCTCGATCATAGCAAATATTATACAGTTGGCGTTACAGGGTTTTCAAAAACATTAATTTGGTAGCACCCTAAGACAAGTCTTGGTGTTTCCAAACATCTACCATTACACAATGGAGCCCATTGTGCATTCATTGCTGCTTTTAACCTTCCTCAAATCTATGCCTCAACACAATTCAATCTTGTCTTTGGAGAGTATTTTTTGGACTTCATGCCTTGGTTTTTGCTTTGACATGCACTGTGGACCTTACAAAGACAGGTATATGCCATAGACCAAAGATCAAAATCATGTCCAATTATTTGAAATTTGCCATGGGTAAAATCATTACAGACACGTGAAAAATGATCAAAAGACACAGCATGCATCCAAAATGTATTGTGAATGACACGGGAAAGTGTCGGAACATTTAGATTTCTAAAATAATCTTCAATATGGGGTATTGCGTGTAGACTAATGTAAACATATTTGATCTATTATGTATTAATTCAATACCACAGCAAAATGTGAAGTTAATAAAAAGCTCTGAATACATTTAGAAAGCACTTAAAACATGACAGAGAGCTGTACACATAGTAGGTTTCATTGTTTTTCAACAAATGCTAGAAGTACAATGACACACTGTATCATCATCACACACATTCTACTGACTTACCCTCTGGAAGAGCTGGAAGCCTCGTATGAGAGGCCTGATCCTGCATTTCTTCAGCATTGTCTTCCAGATGATTGACAGGTCGTGAAGGTTCCACTCGTGATGCTGCAGGCTCTCATCCAGGTGGGTGGTAGCCTCTGTGGAAATTACCTCATTCACGGAGGTCAGCACCCAGACGCAGAGACACTGAAGCAAGTCGGCGTCCTGTCAGTCAAATCCATGCCAGATCGTACAGAAAAACACACACAAACGAACTTCAATAGTTAGGTCAATAAAAAATAAAATTATATGAAGGGAAACTTAAATAAATTGTGTGGTTGACAAATCGCAATGCAAAAGTCAATACACTTTTGATCCTTGCCTACAGATTCTTATGCTAAGCCTTAAACACAAATCCTCATAGGTAGAACCCCACCTGATGACAGGCAGCGAGTATGCTGAGCATTGGGCATTGCTGAGCCAGGGCTTTCCCCAGCAGGTATCTCCAGGGGCTTGCCTGCTCCTGACTCTGCAGCAGCACCTGGAACAGCTCTCTGGGGGGGTCAGGGACCTCCTCACTGGCCAGGGTGATCTGACCCTGGTCCTGCTGATCCTCCACCTCCCTCAACCTCCACTGAGAACAAAGCTGTAGGTCGTGAAAGGCCAGGGTCAGGTGGGCCTGAAGTGCCGGGCCAAACTGGGCCACCAGAGTCCTCACCTGTCAAGCAAAAGAAATGAAGGAGGGAAGAACTCAATGTAGCTACAGAAACACAGACTAAGGAAACACTCATCTAAAGGCTACAATCAGTTAGGCCCCTGCAGCTATACGACTCAATTAAAATAATACATTTTACTGACAGGGAAATTGACAAAAGACAAAGTTAACTGACAAATAAAACCACAGGGCAGTTTTAATTCTGTTTTCGCCTGAAACAAAGTTGAAAAGTGGTGGTATTTCCATTTAAAAGAAAATTATTTAGAATATCCGCCACAATACTACTGTTACCATATACATGGGAAAAATTCATGTATTTGCACTTAATACATAGAAATTAGAACATATAAAATGTTACTCATTCAGGTTCCTTAAAAGTCATTTTTTCACAATATTCAGAATAACACCTTTCTACTCTATTTTGTTTAACTATTAAACATAGAATTGTGGATACTGGTAGGCTGCTCTAGATAATGAATGTCAGGTCATAAAATGGGGAAGATATTATAATAATAATAATGATAGTTACAATACTGTAATTGGAAGTTGAGATAGAGATTTACCTGCTGAGGTGGGTAGCTATGCAGCTGAACAAAAAGTAGGAAGTGTAGCCACTGGCCGTCAGCTGCACAGTCAAGCGGGAACACACTGCTCAGGGGCAGGGCATGCTGCTGGCAGAACTGTACCGGTAGAGCCCACTCCTGACCTGCCTCGAAGGATGACCTGGAAAGTTGAACACAAGGTTAAATAGAGGTTAACCAACTCTCTTACAGGCACAGCAAAAGGTGTAACAGTGAGATTTCAAAACAGCTAAAAGACATGACAAGAGAAAAAATAGTTAGCCTTGTCAAGACATTTTATTAAATTTTAACACAATCCATTAGAAGCCCTTCTCCAATCGCGCTGCAATTGGCCTTCCAGCTTTACGAGTGTCAAGGTGTATTAATTGTTATTTTATTGTTAATATTATGGGCTTGTGTGCTCTTAAATATTTATGTATATTTGACTTAAATTCTACATTTTAGTCATTTAGCAGATGCTTTTATCCGGAGTGACTTACAGTAAGCGGACACATTATAAGAGCAAGAGGAAACAACCACACAGTTCAGTAGTGCATTCTGATAAAATAAGTTCAACAAAGGTCCCTGTTGGAAGACTACACAAAAAAAACAAATGCAGTATTTCTTTCTATTCTGAGGTATTTTTTTTTTTTGAAGATACAGAGGGGAGAACAAGTATTTGATACACTGCTGCAGGTATTCCTATTTACAAAGCATGTAGAGGTCTAGCATTTTTATCATAGGTACAACTCAACTATGAGAGACGGAATCTAAAACAAAAATCCAGAAAACCACATTGTATGATTTTTAAATAATTAATTTGCATAGTATTGCATGACATAAGTATTTGATACATCAGAAAAGCACAACTTAATATTTGGTACAGAAACCTTTGTTTGCAATTACAGAGATCATACGTTTCCTGTAGTTCTTGACAAGGTTCGCACACACTGCACAGGGATTTTGGCCCACTCCTCCATACAGACCTTCTCCAGATCCATCAGGTTTCAGGGCTGTTGCTGGGCAATACGGACTTTCAGCTCTCTCCAAAGATTTTCTATTGGGTTCATGTCTAGAGACTGGCTAGGCCACTCCAGGACCTTGAGATGCTTCTTACGGAGCCACTCCTTAGTTGCCCTGGCTGTGTTTCAGGTCGTTGTCATGCTGGAAAATCCAGCCACGACCCATCTTCAATGCTCTTACTGAGGGAAGGAGGCTGTTGGCCAAGATCTCGCGATACATGGCCCCATCCATTCTCCCCTCAATATGGTGCAGTTGTCCTGTCCCCATTGCAGAAATGCATCCCCAAAGAATGATGTTCTCACCTTCATGCGAGTGGAGTTTAGACAAAAAAGCTCTATTTTCATCTCATCAGACCACATGTCCTCCCGTTCCTCCTCTGTATCATCCAGATGGTCACTGGCAAACTTCAGACAGGCCTGGACATGCGCTGGCTTGAGCAGGGGGGACTTAGCGTGCGCTGCAGGATTTTAATCAATGACAGCGTAGGGTCTTTTCTTTGAGACTGTTGTCCCAGCTCTCTTCAGGTCATTGACCAGGTGCTGCCATGTAGTTCTGGGCTGATCCCTCACCTTCCTCATGATCATTGATGACCCACGAGCTGAGATCTTGCATGGAGCCCCAAACTGAGGGAGATGGACGTTCATCTTGAACTTCTACCATTTTCTAATAATTGCGCCAACAGTTGTTGCCTGCTCACCAAGCTGCTTGTCTATTGTCCTGTAGCCCATCCCAGCCTTGTGCAGGTCTACAATTTTATCCCTGATGTCCTGACATAGCACTCTGGTCTTGGACATTGTGGAGAGGTTGGAGTCTGTTTGATTGAATGTGTGGACAGGTGTCTTATACAGGTAACAAGGTCAAACAGTTGCAGTTAATACAGGTAATGAGTGGAGAACAGGAGGGCTTCTTAAAGAAAAGGACAGGTCTGTGAGAGCCGGAATTCTTACTGGTTGGTGGGTGATCAAATACTTATGTCAAGCAATAAAAAGCAAATGATACAATGTGATTTTCTGGATTTTTCTTTTAGATTCCGTCTCTCACAGTTGAAGTGTACCTATGGTAAAATACCTCTACATGCTTTGTAAGTACGAAAACCTGCAAAATCAGCAGTGTATCAAATACTTGTTCTCCCCACTGTAGGTAGAGACTCTGCTATCCTAGCCTCCAAGAGAAGCTGGTTCCACCATTGAGTGGCAAGGACAGAAAAGAGTATTGACTGCACGCATCGGGAACTGCCCCCAGATGTGGCTGAAAGCAAAGCCTGGGTAGAGATGTACGGCTTGAGCATTGCCTGAAGGGAGGGAGGAGAACCGCCTTCTTGTCTGATCTTCCTTGGTCCAGTGTCTGTGTTCTTTTGCCCATTTTAATCTGTTCTTGTTACGGGCCAGTCTGAAATATGGCTTTTTCGTCGCAACTCTGCCTAGGCCAGCATCCCGGAGTCGCCTTTTCACAGTTGATGTTGAGACTGGTGTTTGGCATGTACTGTTTAATGAAGCTGTCATTTGAAAACCTGTGAGGCAACTGTTTTTCAAACTAGACACTAACGTGTTTGTCCTTTTGCTCAGTTGTTCACAGGAGGCCTCCCACAACTCTATCCTTCTCTGGTTAGAGACAGTTGGTACAGTTCTGTGAAGGGAGTAGTACTCAACGTTGTACAAGAAAATCAGTTTCTTGGCAATTTCTCACATGGAATAGCCTTCATTTCTCAGAACAATAATAGACTGATGAGATTCAGAACAAAGTTATTTGTTTCAGCCTTTAATCAAACCCACAATTGCTGATGCTCTAAATACTTACCTAGTCTGAAGGTCAGTTATACTGCTTCCTTAAACAGTAAAACAGTTTTCAGCTACGCTAACAAAATTCCTAAATGGTTTTCTAATGATCACATAGCCTTTTAAAACTCGAATTAGCAAACACCACATGCCATTAGAACAGAAAACTGATTGTTGTTGATAATGGGCCTCTGTGCACCTATGTAAATATTAAATAAAAAAATCTGCCATTTCCAGCTACTATAGTCATTTATATCATTAACAATGTCTACACTGCATTTCTGACCAATTTTATGTTATTTTAATGGACAAAAAATGTGCTTCTCTTTTGAAAACAAGGACATTTCTAGGTGACCCCAAACTTTGAAATGGTAGTATATACAGGTGCTGGTCATATAATTAGAATATCATCAAAAAGTTGATTTATTTCAGAAATTCCATTCAAAAAGTGAAACTTACATAATGTATACAGTCATTCCGCACAAACTGATATATTTCAAGTGTTCATTCCTTTTATTTTGATGATTATAACTGACAACTAATGAAAACCCCCAAATCCGTATCTCAGAAAATTTGAATATTACTTAAGACCAATACAAAAAAGGATTTTAATGTTGGCCAAATGAAAAGTACGAACATTAAGTATGAGCATGTACAGCACTCAATAGTTAGTTGGGGCCCCTTTTGACTGAATTACTGCAGCAATGCGGCGTGGCATGGAGTGGATCAGTCTGTGGCACTGCTCAGGTGTTATGAGAGCCCAGGTTGCTCTGATAATGGCCTTCAGCTCTTCCTTCCCTTTGCCTATCTATTAATGTGCTTGGACACAGAGCTCGGTGAACAGCCGGCCTCTTTAGAAATGACCTTTTGTGTCTTGCCATCCTTGTGCAAGGTGTCAATGGTCATCTTCTGTACAGCTGTCAAGTCAGCAGTCTTCCCCATGATTGTGTAGCCTACAGAACTAGACTGAGAGACCATTTAAAGGCCTTTTCAGGTAATTAGCTGATTAGAGTGTGGCACCAGGTATCTTCAATATTGAACCTTTTCACAATTTTCAAATTTTCTGAGATACTGATTTTGGGGTTTTCATTAGCTGTCAGTTATAATCATCAAAATGAAACGGAATGAACACTTGGAATATATCAGTCTGTGTGGAATGACTATATACATTATACAAGTATCACTTTTTGAATGGAATTACTGAAATAAATAAACTTTTGAAGATATTCTAATTATATGACCAGCACCTTTACTTAAAGAGAAAAACACTTGTCGGGGAAATGTTATAGGGCTTACTGTATAGCTTCCTGGAAAAGCATATAACATTTAAATAGAATGATACATAGGATGACATTTTTTTTAAAAACATTTCTGAACAAGATGTTGACTTAGAAAGTGATTCAGTCTCAGGAATGTTTGGTTTCTGCTGCCTTGGACCCAGACCCTTGCGGAGATCTGAAAGAACTAAGCAGGCCTTAAAATAATGGCAAAATAACTGAAGGTAAATAGCTTAACATTCCCCACTGATAGGCTTGGAAGTTTCGCCATACTTCTTCAATCCATCAGCTGCTCACAGATCGCCAAAAGTCAACAGTAGATCTCCATGGTCGATTTGGGAAGTGACTAACCTGCTGATGCCCTTCATCTCCACACAATCCTTCACAGCTGCCTCCAAGTAAACAAAGAGCTCCTCCACGGCCTCCCTCTCGACCTCCACAAGCTTACTGCCTTTAGTAGCTGACAAGACAAAGAAAGAACAACACAATGTAAGCATGAAGTGTGTAGAGAGGAAGAGCACTGGCAAAATGACTGATACACCAGACTTAATATTTTGAAGCACAGTCCTGGCCAAAGTAACTGTATTTATTCTATAGCCATGGATTAGCTGAACTTCTGCACTGGCAGTTTGATCCGCTCCTACAAACCGCTCCAGTTCACACAGATTTTAAACCTGCCTCCCAAATGTTGCTTTCTAATCTCTCCACAGGATTCTAATAAGATTTAGCTCTGGATTCATTGCTGGTCTTTGACGGAGACCAAGGATTCTGACATGAGGCTCTAAAATAGTATCCTTGGTATTCTCCTGATTTCATGATGGCATGCACATATCCAGTAACAGAGGCAGCGACAATTCTATCACTGAACCACCCACGTTCAACGGTGGGGTTGTTCAATTCTCTGAAGCCTTCATTTTTCTTTCTGTAGCAGTAAAGATTGCCTGCTTTAAGTTGTGTTTGGTAAATTGTAGTCTGCAGTACACTGCAGTTCTCATGCATTCCTTTGAGCCGTAAGTCTCTTACCACTCAAGCAGGAGATGGACTTCTAGCTTGAGATCTTTCAAACTTGGCCTTGTCAGACAATACTTTGGTTAACTTTTTTTCATGCTTTTACGGTACACACAGTGACAAAAAACAGGAGAATGAGTCCTTTTCTCTATTTAAACTTTTGAATCAGAGATGTTCATTTTGTAGGCACTTGCAACTCACCACAAGTGTAAAGGAGCTCCTACTTCTAAGTGCCGATAATATTGTCCAAGACATTTTAAAATGTCTTTATGTTTTCCAAACATGAAAAGGCAACAGGCAAGCCTAGTTCAGCTGGCCCGCTATTAGAATTTATGAATGCTGTTGCTACAGCTATAAGTGTGCTGAGTGTCAGTATAGCATCTCAAGATTAGATAATTTTGTCATGCATTAACATCATATGAAGATGAACTTTACACTGCCATGGCTATTTATTTTCATGGCACAACATTTGTTTTTGTTTCATTTGTGAATGACATTGATACAATAAATATAAAAATAGGTGACTATAACAGACTTTACTGTCAAGTGAAAAGACGAGAGCATGGTGGAAACCACTCCTCTTTTACTGCACAAAAGGGTCGTGATCTACAGAACCCAAAAAAGCATGAAGGGATCCGTATTTCGAAAATCTACCAGAGACAGACGCAATATAAACATAAACAATTTAATTTTTGTCTCACTGAAGTAGCTACTGAAGGTTCTATCCGACAAGTTTTTTGTGTATCCTGAACAAATCCTAAAGCATAATTTGTTTTGACTGTGGTGAGGCTCAAAAACCAGTCACCTGCAAAGCAGTCTGTGTCTCTAACCACTATGCTATATAACAAGGGGATGTCAGTCCATCACCCACTTACTAAAACACATTTGCACGATTGGGCAAAAAAGTTTGGGACACTGCGTAAAATGCTAATAAAAACAGAATTAATTTAGGTGATGTGGGTCTTTACTTTAACTGTAACAAATACATGAACTTCTTTGATGAAAAGATCATCACCATTAGAAAACAAATAACTGACTCCTCAAATAATTACAGTCCCCCATAGCAGTTGTCCTGAGAATCTCCTGAACCTCCCTGACCAGGTGTCAATGGGGACACTGGAACATTATGAACATGTATCGCTCGACACATTCACTAAATTTGTAATGAGTTCTAAACCCACAAATTGTCAGCTAGACCCGATTCCAACAAAATTATTTAAGGAGCTATTTCTGGTGCTAGGTCAGCCAATGTTGGACATAATAAATTGCTCCCTGTACCAAACTCACAGAAAATTGCAGAAAATAAGCCTCTCCAAAAAAAAAAAAAATCTAATCTGGAACCAGACATTAAACAACAATAGGCCAATATTGAACCTCCCATACCTCTCAAAAATCTTTGAAAAATGTGTTTGCAACACCTGAATGCCTTTCTGAAGACGAATAACATTTATGAAATGCTCCAGTCCGGTTTCAGACTCCATCATAATACTGAGACTGCAATCGTGAAGTTAACAAACAGAAATGCTTGTTTTAGGACCCAAGAAACAAAGTGCTTTGTTGGCAGATCTCACTGTGAATCTCGACGGCTGCATGGTCGTTTCCCAAAAACCTTTAAGCAATCTCAGCATTACCCTTGACCTTGACCTCTCCTTTGATGAACATATAAAATATATCTCAATAGTTGCTTATTTACATCCTCAAAACATTGCAAAAATCTGAAAAACAAATCTATGCTTCTGTTACTTCAAGATTAGATTACTGCAATGCTCTTTTCTCCGGTTACCCTGATAAATCAATAAATAAAGTTCGATTAGTGCTGCACACGGCTGCTAGAACACTAACTAGAACAAAAGGGCTGATTTTAATGTTTTATTGTTAACCTATAAATCAATACATGGACTTGCTCCTACTTTTCTCGTTGAAATAATCCAGCCATACATACCCCCACGTAACCTTTGATCTCAAGACGCAGGCCTTTTAATTGTGCCTAAAATGTCTCTCAGAGCTCCACTACTGTAGAATGATTTGCCAATTAATGTTAGAAATACAAACTCCGTGCAAACCTTCAAGTGTCTACTAAAGACTAATCTCTTAAGCATGGTCTATGTTTACGTGTAGTCTTGCCCAGGGGCATGAAGGTGACCAGATAGGCCTGATACATTCCACCCTTGCCTCTCTCCAATGCCATTCGGAGGCAGAGTCACTGGCTTGCTGTTGTCTCTCTGTTGCGCACTTGAGCAATTGGGATGTACTCTGCTGGCAAAACCCGGCCATCAAAGAGTGATCCTTTGGTTAATGCTTGGCAATGTGGATGGATTGATTTCCTGCCTGTTGAGCCCTGTCGATGGACTAGGCATAAATAGACTCTGGACTCAGCCAACATGCATTTATTAATTATTACAATATGTACTCTTAACATGTTCACCCAGCACAGCTAGAAGAGGACTGGTCACCCCTCTGAGCAATTTACTTCCTAAATGTTGGCCTTCTTAGGGAGCTTTAATTGAAAAAAGTACAAAGACACCACATCGAAATGTTGAAAATTGGATTGTTTTGGAAAAAATAAATACACATTTTCAATTTCATGCCAGCAACACGTTTCAAAAAAGTTTAGACAGTGGCATGTTCAACACTGTTGCATCACCTCTTTTTAACAATACTCTGTAAGCATTTGGGAACTGGGGAGACAAATTACTGTAGTTTTGAAAGTGAAATGTATTCCCATTCTTGCTTGATATAGGATTTCAGCTGCTCAACAGTTCGGTGTCTCCTATGTCATATTTTTGTTTCATAATGTGCCAAATGTTTTCAGTGGGTGAGAGGTCAGGACTGCAGGCAGGCCAGTTTAGCACCCAGACTCTTTCACTATGGAACTACACTTCTGCAATATGTGCAGAATGTGGTTTGGTGAAATAAGATGTCCTCCGGGTGGCAGCATATGTTGCTCCAAAACCAGTATACCTTGTTCAGCATTAATGTGAACTATAATCTCTCACACACACGCACAAGTTTGTACAGCTAACCTAATGGGGACCAGAAAATAGAAAATGCATGCTCCCATGCCCTAATCTTAACCCTAAACCTAACCCTAACCCTAACCCTTACCCTAACCTTAACCCTTACACAAACCCTAAGCTTAATCTAACCCTAACCTTCACCTCAATAAAGAAACATTTATGCCTAAACTTTACCTAGGTATAATGCCTAACCTTGGCCCTAAACCTAAACAACAATACCTGGACCTTAAAGAAACCCCAAATCCAACTGTAAAATGTAAGTTTGACCCTAAACCTAAACCCTGAGCCAGACATCGACTTTTGCCTCATGGGGACCGGTAAAAGGTCCCCATGAGTCCAATTTCTTCTGGTTTTACTATATTCATTTGGACATTTGGTCCACACGCGCACGCACGCACGCCCACCATGTGTGATAATGTACCCCAATACAATCACGGATGCTGGCTTTTTGAACTGTGCACTGATAAGACGGATGGTCACTCTCCTCTTTAGCCTAGAGGACTCAGCATCCATGATTACCAAAAATAATTACAAATTTTGATGAATCAGATTACAGGACTGTTTTTCACTTTACCTCAGCCAATCTTAAATAAGCTAGGGCCTAGAGAAGGCAGCGGCGTTTATGGATCTGGTTTATATATGTTTTTATCTTCGCATGGTAGAGTTTTAACTTGCAGTTTTAACGTAATGTGTTCACAGACAATGTTTTTTGGAAGTGTTCCAGAGCCCATGCAGTGATTTCCACTACAGAATCATGTCTGTTTATAATGCAGCGCCACCGGAGGGGCTGAAGATCACGGTCATCCATTATTGGTTTTCGGCCTTGTCCCTTGTGTACAGAGATTTCTCCGGATTCTCTAAATCTTTTAATGATATTATGTACTGTAGATGAAATAAATCCCCCAAATCTTTCCTGTAAGTTGAGAAACGTTATTCTTAAATGTTTGCAGTATTTGTCCACGCAGTCTTTAACGGAGTAGTGAACCCCCTCCATAATTACTTCTGAAAGACTCATCCTCTTTTTATACCCAATCATGTTTTTGATCTATTGCCAATTAATATCACATCAAATTCAAAGTGGGCATGTACTTTTAAAGAAACAATAACATTTCGGTCTTAACTTTTGATGCGTTCTCTTGGTACAATTTTCTATTGAATATACACCATGCAGCCAAAACATTATGACCATCTGCCTAATATTGTGTATATCCCCTTTTGCCACAAAACAGCCCTGACCCATCGAGGCATGGACTAGATCTCTTAAAGGATGCTGTGGAATCTGGCGCCAAGATGTTAGCAGCAGATCCTATAAGACCAGTACGTTGCGAGCTGGGGCCTCCATGGATTGGACTTGTTTGCCCAGCACATCCCACAGATGCTTGATTGGATTGAGATCAGGGGAATTTGTAGGCTAAGTCAAAACCATGAAATTGTCATTGTGTTCCTCAAACCATTCCTGAACGTGCTTTGTGACAGGGCACATTATCCAGCTGAAAGAGGCCAGTGCCATCAGGGAATACCGTTGCCATGAAAGGGTGCACATGGTCTGCAGCAATGCTCAGGTAGGTGGTACATGTCAAAGTAACATCCACATGAATGGCAGAAACCAAGGTTTCTCAGCAGAACATTGCCCAAAACATCACACTGCCTCTGTCGGCTTGCCTCCTTCCCATAGTGCATCCTGATGCCATATGTTCTCCAGGTAAGCAACGCACATGCACCCGGCCAACCATGTGATGTAAAAGGAAACATAATTCATCAGACCAGGCTACTTTCTTCCAGGGCTCCATATTCAATTTCTGGTGCTCACATGCCCATTGTAGGCATATTTGCTGTGGACAGGGGTCAGGATGGGCACCCCGACTGGTCTGCAGCTATGCAGCCCCATAAACAAACTGTGATGCACTGTGTGTTCTGACACCTTTCTATCAGTACCAGCATTAACTTTTTCCACAATTTGAGCTATAGCAGCTCGTCTGTTGAATCGGACAACACAGGGCAGCCTTCGCTCCCCACGTGCATCAATGAGCCATGACCATGTCGCCGGTTCACTGCTGTTCCTTCCTTGGACCACTTTTGATAGGTACTGACCACAGCAGACCGGGAACACCCCAGAACTGCTGCAGTTTTGGAGATGCGCTGACCCAGTCGTCTAGCCATCACAGTTTGGCCCTTGTTAAGGTCGCTCAGATCTTTATGCTGGCCCATTTTTCCTGCTTCTAACACGTCAACTTTGAGGACAGAATGTTCACTTCCTGCATAATATATCCCCCTCACTGACAGGTGCCATGATAATGAGTATTCATTTCACCTGTCAGTGGTCATAATGTTATGGCTAATCAGAGTAGGGTTTACATGACTTGCACATCATAGTATTCTGTTTTCTTTACATTATACCCAGTGTCCCAACTTTTTTGAAAACAGGGCTGTATTGTAAGAGTGCCAATACTTTTGGCCATGACTGTACCTAATGACTGTTTGAGGGAGAATGTGCTGGTCTCTCCAGGCCCTTGACTCCAGTGTCTGAGAATCAGATTGAGGGCTGTGATGTCCACTCGCAGCTTGAGGCTACACATGCCCAGGAGTTCGCAGAAACAAACACAAGCAGCAGCCACAGAGGGATCGCTGAAATGCATCATCGCCAGGCTGTAGGCCTGCTCTGCAGCAAGGCTCAGTCTGAACCAGGGAAAAAAGACACCACAAATTACAATTAAATATACTGTTGTCCAAACTTATATAAAATACAGCAAAAACCTTACAGGCTGAATAAGTGAAGCTGATGATAAGAAAAGCAAAACTAAGTGCTTACATAGAAAAAGCTTCTAGTTCTCGTGCTCAACATACAATTTTAACAGGATCCTAACTGCCTCGTATTGTGTCTTAAAGGCACAAAAGAAGCCATTTATTAGTTTGCCCCATAATAAACCTTTAAGGTCATTGCAGACATCAGATCATTTTCTGGATCTGTCATTCCCTCCTCAGGTAACAATTTTTTAAGTAGGCATCCCAAATGTATTGCCTTCGCAACCTGTGCTTTATAGATCAATCTGTAGGTCACTTTGACATCAGTTTGCATATGCTAACAGCCTGATATACTCACTGTGACTTCACATCGTTGGAGTTGGCTAGTTGTTGGACGAGAAACGTCCCATAGGCAAAGGATGGCCGCCCGTGACGCAGATAGTACAGGAAGTCGAGGTTCTCGATGAGGGCGTATTTGCTGACGAGCTGAGGGCTGGAGAAATGAGGCAGCTCCATTGAGGTTTCTAACGGGAATGGAAGGGGCATACACATTACATCACACAATACAGTAAACTGAAATTACTACCAAAACTATCTGCAGCTATAGTGAGCTCCTATGTTCATTTAACATACGCACATAAGAATGTAATTGACATTCACTTTATTCAAGAAATAATGTACTTTAGCGGTTTGCTGGACTAACAAACACATGAAATAGAAAACCTGCAAAGAAAACCTACACTTACCGGTGGAGCCAAGTGTGTTGGCAGACTGCCATCCGAAAAGTCGAGACAAATCCAAGGGATGTAAAGACTGCAGTGAAAGAGAAGTAATAGAAATTCTTCAGCTGTGTATAGTCGTCATTTACATTCCTATTTGTGCATATTCGGCAACAAATGTGGTAAAAATATTCAGTTTTTGACATACAATACTGCCTTTAAATAAGTTCATGGCGCAGTAATTCCACCAGTGTTGTCTCTCTTGAAATGAGGAAATGAGATCTACTTGACTTGTGGTGGAGTCTAATACAGAGTTTACATGGAAATGTAATGGACTGACTCACAGTACACAGGTTTATACAGCTTCAGAAAAGAATTAAGAGACCACTGCACCTTCTTCTTTCTTAATTAAAAAGGAATGTTTTGAGTGAGGAACAGAAGCGTTCAATTTGCCGTGGTCTCTTAATTGTAACACTTCTGTTGCTCACTCAACATTTAAATTTTTTTGGAAAGGATTTATTTTTTTGCAGAGCTGCATGTCACGAGGAAAACAACTGAGGCTGGCACATCCATTATTAAATATATGTAGCCTGAGGGGTACCTAGCTGTCTAAGCGGTAGCTGTTTAGATTTTAAGAGCGTCATCGCTTGCTAAGCTCAATAAAATAAATCGAATGCTTTCCTGAAGTAAATACACTGTGTGCCTTTAGGATTTTCTACCATGATATGAAAGTATCCTATAGGATTATTATTGCAGGTGTCATATTGAAAATACTTGTAGAGACGTTAAGAAGAATATAGGTTTCTATACAGATGTTATAAGAAAAAATCCAATATGTAAACTCCAATATGAATCCTTTAGGATGGTTCCAAATAATGAAAATAATGAAGGAGTGGTACAAAAGCAATTACTTTAACACAGCAACAAAATTGGGGCAAGACCAGGAACAAGCTACCTGTCAAATGCACTGTTTTGGTTCAAATCTGACAAAGATTGACCACAGAAGCAGTGTTAGTGTATTGAGTGCTATGTCGTGAATGCAGAGCGGCAGCGTGGTCCTCTGTAATGCTATGATTACAACTCCAGGCCTTTGTGTGATCAGTGATGAGCTGAACACTAATATGTACACAGTACCCAAGCCTATTTATTCAGCTCCATAAAGCATGTGGTGAGTTATTCCAAGAGCCATTAGGCATGCATGAAATACTTCATCTTCATCCGCTTATCCATTGTCGGGTCGTGGGGGCAGCAGCTCCAGCAGGGGACCCCAAACTTCCCTTACCTAAGCTACATTTGCCAGCTCTGACTGGGGGATCCCGAGGCGTTCTCAGGCCAGTGTCGAAATATAATCTCTCCACCTAATCCTGGGCCTACCCCGAGGTCTCCTTCCAGATGGACGGGTCTGGAACACCTCCTTAGGGATACGTCCTGGGGGCATCCTTACCAGATGCCCGAACCACCTCAACTGGCTCCTTTCAATGCAAAGGAGCAGCGTCTCTACTCCGAGTTCCTCACGGATGACAGAGCTTCTCACCCTAACTCTAAGGGAGACGCCAGCCACCATTCTGAGAAAACTCATTTCAGCCACTTGTACCCGTGATCTAGTTCTTCTGGTCATGACCCAGCCTTCATGACCATAGGTGAGGGTAGGAACAAAAAATCGACCGGTATATCGAGAGCTTTGCCTTCCAGCTCAACTCCCTTTTCGTCACAATGGTGCGGTAAAGCAAATGCAATACAACTCCCGCTGCTCCGATTCTCTGGCCGATCGCCAACTGCATTTTTACCCTCACTCGCGAACAAGACCCCAAGATACATGAACTACCTTACTTGGGATAAAACCTCATTCCCTACCCGGAGGAGGAACTCCATCGGTTTTCTGCTGAGAACCATGGCCTCAGATTTTGAGATTTTAGCATGAAAGACATTTAGCAAAAAGGGCTGGATAAGCAGGACTGTAGGGATGGGGTACCTGCATGAGGTGATAGACGGAGACATCGGAGGTGGTGGCGGATGTCCCTCTGGGTCCGCTCCCTGAAAAGAGTGCTGCCTTGAGTTTGGGGTAGGGGCTTAGAGCCATCTTTAGTAGCTGGAGGTCCACCTTAGAGACAGAGCTCCCAGCCCTCTCCCCTTGACTGACCACCTAAACAATAAGACAGAAACTCTCAAATGGGTTTGCACAAATTAAGCGAATTGTGATGAAAGTGCCCAATTTTGTCACACGAGACCCTAAAATGCAGACAATATTTCACCTCTGGGGAATAAAATCTCAATTAGATACACTAATTAGAATAAGGAGGCTTGTCACTATCTTAGCAAGATCCAAAGTTTGATATATCGTCTGATATAAAAATGACCCTCACCGTATTAATAAGTATAAAGAGGAATTTCACATTGTCTTGTGCCGCACTTATACGTCTGTAGATTTTTGTATTCATCAAAACAGTTTTAAAAACACATAGATAAGGAAAAGGGTACAACAAAATATCCAAGAGTTTAGATATCCCACTGGGCTGCTGGGTCAATAACCAGGATGTGGAAGCTATCACAGCACCCAGGTACTGCCAAGAAAAAGCAACCCCTCAAAACCCAGTGCTCAAATAGAAAGACTTGTTAGAGGCCACAGAGATGCAAACAATAATTTTGAAGGAGCTACAGTACATCATTTAGTGGCTGGGAGAGGAGCAATGTTTATGTCAATGGCTCTGCATAAAACTGGCCTGTAGTAAAGGTTGGAGAAAAAGTCCACTCTGAATGCATAAGTCACACAACAGCGATGTTGGAAAATGTTTTGTGTTTGGATAAATTTAAGAACATTTATGCAAAAACTCAAAGCATGTAAAGCAAACCGAATATAGCCCATACCAACATAAAACCAATGTCCCCAAAAAACTGATTTGAGTGCAAGTGTTTTAAAATATAATATCAAACAGAACAACATGTCAATGTACAGAACTATTTATAATTCAGTAATGAGAGAATTGATGAGTAGTTTGAATGATTTGGAATGAAATATGTCTAATTCTTCATGTTCTGTTTTGTAATTGGCAGTCACAGCTAAGATTGGCTTCATCAACTTTTCAAGACAGTTAACATGCGCCAAGCATGCACCAGCCCTGAAAATATCATATCTAGTCCCTGCTGCCTACCTTTTCCCATCGGCCATCCATCAATACACTATTACTTCGGGGAATTCAACACTACTTTCCTGAAACAACTCCTTTAAAGAATGACAGACAACAAAACATATTACAATACTCAACATCACTGATTATAGATTCAGTGTAACTACTTCTGTTAACTCACTAAGATTAAGTGGACATCAGCAAGCTTTATCCAGCCAATGTTAGCATTGCCATATCGCAAAATGTCCGGTAAACTGGACAAATGTTCTGCCTCCGTGCACATTCTAGCTGATGGTTCGGGGAGTACTCAGTCCTCCTTAATATGAATAATACTTCGATCACACGTGGCAACCGTCAAAAAACAGCAAAAGCAGTGAATCCCCGCGCATTAAAAACACGGAACAACGTAAAGTAGCTTATTCCTCTTTACAGAGCTGTACAGTACTAGCAAACACTGCAAGTCAGTAGTTAGCTAAAATTATAAATGTACTGAAATCGTTTTTAAAAAACAACGCCGGAGTCGGTAAAAATCGATGTTGGCCGAAATTCTAGCTTAATGTTACAATGAGATAATTTGCATTGGCAAGGGGAATTCAATGAATAACAAAATGTTATCATTGTTGAGCACCACCACCCTACTGTACTGTACCGTATGCAGACACGTTTTTTTGTCGCCTAAAAATAACAGAAATTGATTCCCTGCATTGGTTAGACCATAAATTGTATCGGACCTTAAATTAAACTTAAAGAAATTATAATTATATCATTTTTTACTGCTGCAAAAATATGTAATTATATTTCCATGCAACAATATAATTTGTAAAAAGTGTTGGCAACCCCCATTACGAAAGACCGGACATTTAATCGGTTTGGCATTAACATGCCATAGGCATCTGTAGAAAATTGATAACAGCGGCAATGACATGACAAAGTGATGGAAGTGGAACTCATTAATACAGGATTTTACTTGGCATTGATAGAGCAGTTAGCCTTGTGGCCATTATTCTAGTCAGTAGAGGAACCAGCCTGATCAGTTGCATTCCAAAAATGGCACAGGGAAATGCAATTAACTTTAATCATGCATGAAATGCCTATTCCACAGCTGTTCCTTCCTTGGATATAGCTGAATCCAAGCATTTAACTCCTAGGATTTGGCAGCAAGTAATTACATCCTCTGGTGCAGTTCTAACAGTATTTACAAAACAAGGCTTTAGAGAGAAATCCAGACCTGGTCGATGCCCCCTGGGGCAAACATGATGGTGGCGAGGGCCAGGAGGCTGTGTCCCTCCAGGAGCATACTGCTCACTGTAGCCTGGCTGCCTGGGATGAGGACCTGGGCACTTGTCAGACTGGCCTGGAATACACGATTTGGATCTACAGGAGAGGGACACACTTATATTACCATTACAATTTATATATATTTTATACACACGGACACATACAAAAAAAGGGAAAAAAGTATTTGATCCCCTGCTGATTATGTATGTTTGTCCACTGACAAAGAAATTATGGTAGATTTATTTGATCAGTGAGAGACAACAAACAACAAAAAAAATCTAGAAAAACACGTGGAAATTGTAGAATAACAGTGAAGACATCAAAACTATGAGATAACATATGGAATTATGTACTGAATAAAATAATACATCTATATTTTAGATCATTCAAAGTAGCCACCCTTTGCTGTGACGGCAGCTTTGGACACTCAGGATATTTTCCTCAAACAGCTTTATGATGTTGTCACCTAAAACAAACCGGAAGGGATGGTGTATTGCCTGAGAATGCTGTGGTAGCAATGCTAGAGCACTCCCACACCATCTGAGTCACCAGCAAATCACCCCCACAACAATCCCCTTCCTCCTCCATGCTTCACAGTGGGAAACACACAGAGGTCATCCGTTCACCTACTCTGCATCTCACAAAAACACAGAGGTTGGAACCAAAACTATCAAATACGGACTTATCAGACCAAAGGACAGACATCAACAGATCTATTTTGTGTGCTTCTTGGCCAAAGCAATCCCTTCTTCTTAAAGATGTCCTTTAGTAGTGGTTTCTTTGAAGCAAATCGGACATTCAGACAGTTCCTTATGAAGAGTTGATGTTGTGATGTGTCTGTAATTGGAACTCTGTGAAGCATATTTGGGCTGCAATCTGAGGTTCAGTTTATTGCTGATATCAGAGGCTGGTAATTCTAATGAACTTCTTTGCAGAAGATGCAACCCTGGGTTTTCCTTTCCTGTTGCGGTCATCATGAGACTGACATTTTCAGGATTGACTGATCTTCATGTCATAAAAAAATGATGGATTGAGCTGTTATTGCCATAATATGGCCTAATGTACTATAGACATAACCATGGTATTCTGTATACCAACCCTACCATGTCACAACAAAAGTGATTGGAGGAAATTAACTTTTAAGTAGGCACTGCAAATTGAAATGCATTCCAGTAGACTAGCTCACAAAGCAGGTAGAGAGAATGCAGATGGCAAAGCTGTAATCAAGGAAAATGTTGGCTACTTTGAAGAATCTGCAATATAAATTGTATCCTTATTAACAAATATTTTGGTTGCTGTTTCCCAATCTACAATGTGAATGGGTCAATTGAAAGGGTAAGTGTGTCCAAGTGTGTCCAAATGTTCTAATAAATTAAGAGACCACTTCACCTTTTTCTTTCCTTTCCAAAAACATTGAAAAGGAAAGTTTTGATTAAGGAACAGAAGCTTTCAATTTGCAGAGGTCTCTTAATTGTAACCCTTCTGTTCCTCACAAAAAACCTCCCTTTAGACTTTTTGGGAAATTAAAGAAAAAGGTGCAGTGGTCTCTTAATCGTTTCCAGAGCTGCATCTTTTAATCTTTAAAAAAAACTGAAATACCTGATAGGTCTCTGGTAATCTCCTGAATTTTCACCATCATTTCAAACCATGGTTGACTTTCATACAGACTCTTATCAGCTAAAGCAAGGCAATTCCTGGGTGTTAACCTGATAGAGAGTAAAAACAAACATTTTATTTATCAAGCTGATGCTCTTATCCAAAGCAACCTACATAAATTATTAATTGCATTTGTAGTAGATTTTACAGGGTAGGAGAGAGGATGAATCAAGCAATTGGATGCCAGGAATGATTAGGGCTGCAGTGTAATCAAATTTTTCCCTTTGGAGAATCCATGATGAAACATAACGCACGTTGATTGCCATCTCAAGTGGCAGTCGAATTCACAAAAGCCCTTTATTTACCTTGAGGGGACAAATGAACGACTTTGTTCATTTGCGAGGTGATAACACCCACAATCCATTGCAAACCGTAGTGACATTTCGACAATGTGCATGTGGCAACAATGTCAAATGTAATCAACAAAACTGCATCTCTTGGAATGTATGAGAGTCAGCTGCATTAACAGTACAAATATGTGTAGATGACAGGCAATTTAGCAATGGCAAATAGTAATAAGACACTCAGTAAAAGACTCAATCAGCCTACAAAACATTCCTGGATTGCTAACTAGACACTTACTTTAGCATTAATAGTAACAATAAGCTAGCAGGTCAGGTAAATTGCGGCCAACTAATATTTGCTACTTGACAATGGCTGTTTACTTGCTAACTAAATTATTAAATACTTCTTGAATATGTCTCTGATATGGAGAGTGGCCATCATGGGAATAGGGCCAAATTGGAAATGTAGCCAGCCCAGGACAATGGTCTGACATTCATACTCTCAAAATGCCTGCCATGGGATTGACACTCCTTTCGGACTTTGATAAAATGGACCAAACTGTGAAATTAATACAGGTATATATCGGTTTTCATACACCCCAAGTGAAATGGGTAATTTATTAGAATTGCATAAGGATCTGAAAATCTCAAATAATCAAATAATTCTAGGTTAATCATAATCAGTAGGCTACACTGACAATCATTTTTGTCAATCCAGAGTTTTGAAATGATTAGCTTTTTGATTTTGAGGAATCTTCCCTTTTGAAGTCAACTAGCCAGCACAATCTACAACGCTAGAGACATTCTCCTTGCATAGTCATGAAATATTGATTTGGTTGCTTTAAGTTTACCTGTAGTGCTCCAGGTATGTGTAGAGGAGGTAGCGAAGGCCGTTGTCCAGGCAGTGGTGGATGAAGCGTGTGTGAAAGTCGTGTCCCTTCGGTGAGCGATAGTGTGGCACCGGTGGGTTGGCCTGCATCACCCCACCTGCTTGGCCTAGCCTCCACAACAACTGCTCAAAGTTAGCTATTTCAGCTAGAGTGAACAATCCTCTCCTGAAACGAGAGTGGTGGGTTATGGAGATTAGCGACTAACAGCTTTTTAATGTAACAAGTGCATTGTTGCTTTTTTGAGTATAAAGCATTAAGCAGAGTTAAGGGTGCAATAACCATACCACTCGATTTCTTTCAAGCGGGGAGGTTGCTAGTCTGTTCAGCTATGGTGGGTTTGTATAGCTGAAGATACATCTGCCAAATAAGCTTAGTCAAAAACAAAGCACATCTATATAAAACTCAAATTTGTATGTTCATGTTTCGGCTTCAAGAGTCTTCTACTAGCACTCCCCATAAGTTTAACAACAGCTTTGTAACTTAGCAGCTTACTAGATGGCAGCGAATTGACTCTGGAGAAGCCCTATCTGAGTGGTGACTGTCTGAATACCAGACCCAGGGTCAGATTTGACCTTCAGTCAACCTTGCAGTTGGGATTTTCCTAGAAAGATAGAAAATTAAGTGTTACCTGTCTATACTATGAAAATTGCAAATCTGATCAGCAGGATCTACCTAGCCAACATGTGCAGTATGTGGTCCCTCATGTGGGCGCTGCACCGGGTGTTGTTGTTGACCACATTTGCGGCAAGGGTGGGCCACTGGGTGGTGCTGGACGGGTCACCGTTTTGAGTTGCCAGGCTCTCGATCCACTTGGTGACCCTTTGCTCATCATGGAGGGAGGTGAGATACAACCACAGGACCCCAGGATCAAAGGAACTCACAGCTGTTGGTCAAACATAAACACAGAATATTTTATCAACAACGCCAGAGACTGCTTCTCCAATACAGATCACGGATTTATCCTGAAGGTATTATCATGGCAGCATTAAATAGCGAAGCTCATGCACAGAAAATATTCCTACCAGAGTCTTGTAGACGTGAAAGCACAATACATTTCTGGGTGTTGTGATCCCATTGTCGGGCCCAGTCCAGACGCAGCAAGCTCCACAGAGGCTGTTCTGACTGGGAGCTGCTCTGGCCTACCAGCTCTTCCAAGAGGTTCTTAGAACCTGGTTCTATCTGGGCCATCTGAGGAATCCTGTGTTCAAAAAAAGACCCACCGCACAGTAAGGTTAGCTACTTATAAACAAGAAGAACAAAAACCTTGAGCAAAATTGTAATAAAAACATGTTTACTGTGATAAATGGTGTTATCGGAAGGCATTTGAAATAAACTATGTAACCTCTGGAATCTGAAACTGACGGGTACCATCAACCGTTGTGCTCCTAAGTTTGCAAACCCCGGCAGAAATTGTGAAATTCTGGCACAGATTTTGAAAATATGACTGATCATGCACAAAAATCTTTTATTTAAAGATCATATGAAGCAATTTATCATAACATAGTCGTTTCACTACTGTTATATAATGTTTTGCCATGTTTTGTTTTATGATTGTGCCATTCTGGTATAACCTACAGTTGAATTTGAATCCAATAAGTAATAAAAGTTTTGCCAGCTCACTCATGTTTTCTTTACAAATGGAACATATAATACATATTCTCCAAGGGTATGTAAACTTTTGATCACAACTGTATAATTATTTTTATCTATTAGTTACTAGTGCAACTATTTTAGGTTTACAAGTAAAAGTTTATTAGATAATAGAACTTAATGTATTCAAAAATAATATAATAATAACTAGGATTTCTTAAGAGAAAATTTTCTACTCATTAAAAATATTTCACTAGTCGCAATATCTTTAAACTGGTGTATATTAATGAATGAAAGTCTATTTTTAAATATTTAGAGAATATTCAAACATTTTCAAAAATGTTCCTAGTTACTAGTTAATAAATACTAACTAGCAGTGTCTTAAAAACAACTAGTCCATTGCCAAAGGAAATGAAATATTGACAATAAAAAATATATTGTGATTGGAATCGACTCCCACAAAAAAACCCACAAAAAACGATCCTAAATTAGTCCAGGTTTATGCAATCATCTTCAAAATCTCCCACCAAATTAAGAGCCAGTGTTCATTCATTCTTGCTTGCTCTTTGGGATTTCCGGCTAAGTATCTGTAAAAGCACTAAGTAAAAAGGGCTTTCTAAAATCAATTTGATTGTAACAATTCCCAAAGTTAATGAAGGGCGGTGGTGACTTACAATATTGTAGCTTTGTATTTGGAACAGATAATGCCATTTCACAAACATAAAACAATTTTCCTTGAATTGTGATTTTTTTTTGTTAAATGTATACAGCACAAACAACAAATGTGAAGAAAAAAAATAAAGGTGGGTGTAGGGTTTTCTAGGTATTGCAAATGTATATATTCAAATCCAGAAAACTCCATTAATTTATCATATATATAAAATAACAGAAAATATGTATATTCTTTGTTCACCCTTGGAATTATGAAACTTTCATAATTAAGTCTTAATTATTGAATCTTTATTCATATTTAATATATTATTCATTGTTTAAAATTAATAATAATGTTTGTCAACCAGGACACCTCCTCTATTGGAGATAGTGCCAAAAAATAAAATGTAATATATTTCAAACAAAATAATGTTAATCTTATTACTAAACCATGTAAACAAAATAAGAAAGCTCTCTCAAAATGTGTATTTTATATATTTAATACTCAATATAAAGACTACTGAAAATGGATATGTTCTTTTGGAAAAAAAACTCCACAAATTAAGAAAAAATGTTGTTTTATCTCATACCGTTGCCTGCTTCCCAGAGGGTCTGTACAGCGAGTCTGAGGTATAGCACACAAACCCTCAATCTGTTTGATGAATTCCACCCTCTGCGCCTCTTCATCAGACAAATAGCTTTGCTGTGACAACTCCTCCACCTGCACACATGAATAATTGCACATTTGAAGCAGTGAAAAGGTACTGAGTTAAGTTGATAGCATAAGTAGTAGTTTTGAAAGGCAATAAGGTGCGTCCCCTTCTGCGGGTGATGCTTTTTTCCCTGCCAATTGTACCCCTTCCCAAACAACTTTGTGGTGTCCGAGTTCTAATTATGGTCTTGCTTCAACCAGAGGCCACGGAGGGAATGAGGACAAGGACATTCATCCTCCGAAGCGCTTTCCAACCAGCTGTTCTGCTTCGCTTCATATCACAATGCTTTCTCAACCAGGTAAGATCGACCCATAGTACTCTGAAGAAAACACAGCTTCAGAAAATAGCCACATTTTACCTAGCAGTCGTCAGACACACCACAATGATCACTACAGCATGACGTGGAAAGGCAACCCATTTTACTTTTCTTCCCAACAATCTGGACACTAAAGACCAATTTGCACTGCCCTTTGCAGGGCTCCTGGGCATGATCAGTATAACACAAGTTAAAATTACACAGCTGCACTGTGATGCAATGCTTCAGACCGCAATGACATTCGGGAGCCACTTGAAATTCATCATCATTACGATCATTTTCATCTTTTACCCCATTTTCCTCCCTAATTTTGTCATCTAAAATGTTTGATTAACTGTTTTATTGCAGCAACTCTGTAAATGCCAGAAGCAGGCATGGCAACTATATTCAATCACTAACCCCCCAAATCCAGATGGTCTGGTCAAAGTGCACTGGCCTCAGTGGGATCTTTGAATCCAAGATATCAAACAGAAAATACCCAGTCTCAGACGTAACATGGAATTTGGTCAAAATGGGGGCCTTACCACAAAGTCCCTAAGGTCCTGGTCGTCTGTGTAGAGGCATATGTTATGAAGTTGCTTCTTTACGTTGAAACCCTATAAAAAGTAAACTCAGGCATTGGGGTCAGTTAATCACAGTATAGAGCCTTACTACAAATCTCTGTCCAAGGTCAACTTTGGTTTATTTACACAGTAGATAGAATACTTTGGCCCATTTTGAACACATATGAAATGCTAATTTGGCCATGGAACATTCTATAACATTCTTGTTTGCTCAGAGGATTCAAGTGAGGGTCTAACATCCTTGTAAGCGCAGACTCTGGGCATAATAGCAGAACTCTGTCTCTGTCCAGTTGGCTGAAGTATTCTTCTATCGTCCAACCACTCACTACTCATCATTATCTGATATTGCTGGGTTACAGTTATGCAGAGTCAGGTTGAGCCATGTCCTTGTTATCTGATTTCATCTGGATACAGATATGACATTTTGTTTTTCAAGACAGGCCCAGGTGAAATACTTTCTCTCTTCCTAAAGGTAAACACCAATCTGCCATGGCTGGATGGGCGAAAGTGAACCAACACGAGCCATGGTCTCACCATGTTCCTGAGCAGTGCTGTGGCCTGCTCCAGGTCTCTGCGTGTGAGGCAGGAGAAGGCCAGGTGCAACCCTGTGCTCCTCAACGCCTCCAGCTGCTGTTCTGGACGACTCTGGCTCCGCAGGTAGGCCTGGGCCCTTGGGATCTGCTTGGTGAGTACTGCCCGCTGGACCACCTCCTGTTGAGCGCCCAACACAATATCGGAAATCAGATGTCATTTTTATAATGTAGCGCCTATAAATCTAGCTATTGTGTGAACGAATCAAAATGAGTTCAAAGAGGCTGTTGCGTCGGTGGATGGAAAATATTATTTCCAGACAATGTAAAGTACTTGGAAGCAAATGGTGAAGTGTGGAGTAAATTTAAGCCATTTTCATTACAGAGTTGTTGTGAGTTGGGCTGTGTTTCTGAAAAAGGTAGTGAGTTTGTAACTGGAGGTCTAAAAACTTGAGTTGAAAAAAGCAATAGGAAAATGTATTTGCAATTCACGGTACCTCCGTAGAGAGGGACTTCCAGTCCTCGTACTCCAACTCCTCAGGTGCTGGTGTGGGGGATGGGATCGGGGTGGAAGTGTCAGGACCTGTTTGCCAAGGATACCTCTTCATGAAGGTTCGCAGGTCCGAGATGTAACGATCCAATATTGCCACACACTCCTGCAGGCTCTCATCCAGCTCTGTAGAGCGAAAAATTTGACAATATGACAACATGGTGTTATTGAACATTTGAAAATACCGACCATATCATAATTTCACACAGATAATGCAAAATAGTACAAGATCCACAATGGTGTTCATTTCAGCAGTTACCAAAGCTTGATCAGAGTCAGGAAATATTTTTAACAAAACATATCTACACTATCAGTGAATGTAAGATAGTCCTAACAAAGTAGGCTTTTATCTGCAGTGTCAAAATATATGTCAGATATTAATACTGGCAAAGGTTAAAAAAAGAATACCATCAATTGAGGATAACCTGCTGTACCCACTGAACACCACTGGTTTATTTTGGCCAAAATATACAATCTATTACATTTCTAAGGTCACCGGTGCACTGGAGTTTCTATTTCCATTATAGACCTAAATAACATGTCAAGAAGCTGAAGCCACAATCAGATCCTTTATTATTTTCTCTACAGTTGGCAACTATGTAGGTTGATATAATATCCCTCAGGTGTTTTCATGGCAGCCACGGCTGATTGCTTTTTACAACACTCTATTTTTTTTCTTTAAAAGAACAGAATGGATTTGAGAGTTTAGTGCATTCATTTTCGGAGAGATGAGAAACAGAAGCGGAAAATGGATTAGGAAGATGCATGGTAGCCCCCATGGACAAAGGGATTGAAGCCCAGTCTTTCTGTGATTACATGAGCCCACACCACTCGACATGAGGCAGCCTTTGTGCATCACTCCTGATAGAGCAACATAAATATGTTTTCTTTACACAAAAGTATTTTTTTTACATTACACATTATAGTTATAACTCTAGCAATTTCTAGGATTGTATTGAACTATGTAGCAATTATAAAGCACGGGAAAAGTGGCGAGGGCAGTGTCTTACCCTCTGTGGCTGATAGGACGACCCTGACTTGTGTGTTGAGGAAGGCTAGGGTGATGCTGAGAAGCTGCTCTGAGAACTGTCGGCTCTGGGCCTCTATGTGGGTCTCTTTAATGGCACAACGCAGAAGGTCCAAAGCCGGAATTAAATCCTGGATATCTAGAGGAACAAAGAAAAACAATCAATCACACTATCAAATCTTGAGTAGGTTATTGTGCAGTGGAGGGTATGTATAGTTCATATTGCCAGTATGGTCAAGAGATACATTATACCTAGAAAATCCTTGCAGGTAATAATTTAACAAACTTAAGAGACTAAGATATCCAAGGTTTTGGGGCAACAAGAAGCCTAGCTTTTTGAGCATTTTACCTGCAACTAAAAGGTTGCTAGATTAAATCAATGAGCGAGTAAAAAAATTAAATAATGTTCTGTCACTGAGCAAGGCAGATAAGCCTAATTGTTCCAGGGTTATAGCTGTGAAAGATGTGTTCTCAGTCAAGTTAACTGGTACATTAAAGAATGAGAAAAAAAAACATTCAAAAGGAAATCCTGCAAATGTTGTTAACAAGTCCACAAACCAAGCATGACATCTCACCCCATATGCCAAAGTGAATGTGATAACAGTAATATGAGAAGCCACAAAGAAGAACTTGACAACTAATGTGAAAGGCCAAATCACCACCTTTCATTAGTTTTGAAAAATATGACCAATGAAAAAATCTTTAAGTTGTGTAATGCTAAAAACCTAAACCTGGTGGAATATAACAACACATTAGGTCAACTGGCAACAGGTCAGTAACATGATTGGATATTAAAAGATCATTCCAGAGAGAATGGGTTGGTCAGAAGTGAGGATGAAGAGGGGTTCACCACACTGTGAAAGATTGCGTATGCAAATAGTGCAAGAATTTAAGAATCACATTTCTCAATGTAAAATGGCAAAGCATTTGGGGATTTCATCATCTACGATACATTAACCTAATTCTAAGATTCAGAGAATCCAGAGAAATCTCTATGCAAGGGACAAGGCCAAAAACCAGTACCGGATGGCCAGGATCTTTGGGCCCTCAGATGGCCCAGAAATCATACATAAACAGGATCCAGAAACGCTGTGGCCTTCTCTGGGCCTGAGCTCATTTAAAATGGACTGAGGTGAAGTGGAAAACTGTCCTTTGGTCTGACAAATCAAAAAAGTTTATTGTTTTGGAATCATAGACATCACATGCTTTGGACAAAAGAGAGGGAACATCCAGCTTCTTATCAGAGCATAGTTCCAAAGCCAGGATCCGTGATTATATGGGGGTGCATTAGTGCATATGGCATGGGTGACTTGCACGTCTGTGAAGGCACCATTAATGCTGAACAATATATCCAGGTTTTGGAGCATCATATGCTGCCATCCAGGCGACATCTTTTTAACACTAGAATTGCCAAATGCGTATGCCAATTGGTGTGAGTTTTTTATTAAAATAAAATTGCAATAAAAAAAATAAAACTGCCCTCCTTCAATGACTAATCCTAAATAGGTGTTTTAAATTGTTCCGTTGTCAAAATTCTGAACTGACAAACCGGAATCTATTGAGAAACTATTTATATGTGTTTTGCACCTTATTTTCCAGCCTTTACCCTGTTTTAATCCACCAATAGCCCAGGGCACTTAGCCTTGGTACCCAGGCGCTAATCACCCCTCACTGAATGCATGACGTCAATGCATGAAGGCGCGATGCTCCCAGATGAATGGTTTGGTTGAATTCGAATGGATTTACAAATGGAACACAAGACTTCCATGACCATTAAAAAATGTAATTATTTTACATATCTTATTCATTTTGGAAGTCGTCATCATCTTCTAATAAGAAAATTTTTGACAACATATTCATGTCACCTAGAGATTGTCTGTATAATTTTCATAGTGTACATTTGAGGGCCTAATAAAAGAATTAAAAAACTATAGCCTGGGTTCTTGGAAATAATCGTTCTTCGTATTCTTCACTTAATAATGTTTTTGGTATAAGACATTCAATACAATCATTCTTGTATTCGTCACAATCATTAACAATTTTAAACAAACAAAATCTATAATTCATAATTTTTTTGAATATTCTATATCGTTTAATAACGACCCAGTAGACAAACGGATGCTCTGGCTGGATGGTGATGCTACAGAGGAGAATGTGTATGACGATTAGTACACTAATGATGCTGAACAGCATTTGGCAATGCAAGTTCAAGCAAGTTTTCAAGCAAGAATGGGAATACATTTCAGTTTCAAAACTACAGTAAATTGGTCTCCTCAGTTCCCAAACACAGATTATTGTTAAAAGAAGAGGTGATGTAACACACTGGCAAACATACCTTTTTCCCAACTTTTGTTAAACGTGTTGCTAGCATCAAATTCTAAATGGGCATGTATTTTTCCAAAAACAATAAAATGTCTCAGATTCAGCATTTGACATGTTGTCTTTGTACTATTGTCTTTGTACAATAAATGATTTGCACATCATTACATTCTGTTATTGTTTGCATTTTACACACCGTCCCAACTCTTTTGGAAACAGGATTATGTTACCATGACCATACTAAGCATACATAATAGAATTCTACAGATCGCCTACCGTAGGTGAAAGCATTATGTTATGTAAAAGCCTTACTCTTCAGTTGGCTTTGGGTTGAGACAGCGGCTGGTTGGTCAGACAGACTGTAACCCGTGGGTGGACTCAGGATATTCTTTTTGCTCTTCAGGAAGAAGTCCACTGTGTCCAACTGGTGGTTCTTCAGACCAGCCTGCAGATACAAGAGAAAGATGTGTTGTGCCATCTTTAAATCAGGCAAACTATTTATAAACTCTTTATAGGCAAAAAACGGAACAAGTCACAGATCACCTACTTGCAGGGCGTGAATAGGAATGGAGCATCGGCCCCATTCATTAAGGTGGCACAGAGAGTCCACAGTGCTTGCGCAGCCAAACACCATAAGTCGGTTGAGCAGCTCTTCCTGTGACACAGCAAACAGCACCAGGTATAGGCCTGACACTGCAACATACAACACGTTACGTCAATATCCAAACAAACAAGTTTACACACACGCATGCGCACACACAGGCTCGGAAAAAATAAACGCACAGTGTCAAATAAAAGCATACACACCCCTAAGCGTACAAACCCCTATTTTTGGTTCTACCTTAAAATTAAATCTACATAACCAACTAGGCACTGTACATTTACTAAGCACTAAATTGTATGATTTTAAGGGGTACTCCACCTACCGAAAAACAAATAACAATTTTGTCTGAGACAAGTAGCAAACCAGTAGCAATGCATCAGAAATCTCTTCTGGTCACTGTGATAACCCACTATCACATTCCCTTACCATACCAAACAATTACCTACTTCAGATCACCAAATTAGCCAGTGGATATTATGAGTATAGTTGTCCTTAACACATCCGCTTGTCTATAACAGAATGTCAAAATATGTACAGTATTCAGTTTGTCTTTGGAGCGCAGTCAGATTTATATCCTTTCTTCCTTCAATTACCAAGAAGTATATCAGTAGTTTCCCCCCTCTTTCCATGTCTCCCTGGTCGCAAACTGGCACCACGTCTTGTGTATTCCCAAAGCAACCAGATTACGACAAACTTGTGAAGAAATTGTAAATTTCTACCTTCCTAAGTAAAACTGCATTTTGCTTATGAGGTTTTACTACTGTAACATACTTCCCAGGCAGACATTCACTTAGGCATTATTGTGTAGATTTCTAGATTTCCAAGATCCCAAGTCACTGATTTATAAATGAGTGTAGTCTGCTACGCTACCTAGAGAGAGCGTTGCATTGTGGGTTTTACAATTAACTTGAGTCCCAACCGATTTCATAAAAAATATAATACTGCATGCTTTCCTTTTACAAACTGCAGAAAAGACGCCAAAAAGTAGTAATGTATTTGCATTATTTAGCAATGTATGTCATATGAATGTTTTTCAGTGGATTACTTTTTAGAACCCCTCAAAATACTCCCAACACATTTATAAAAAGTGCATGAACATGTATGACCTAATTTCTGTATCCAGTAACAGACTCACTCTTGAGAAAGAGGCAGAGCTGCTCCTCTGCAGTACGCTGGACAGGCACGCTGGGCGAGGTGGGCCGGTGGTAGGTCACGGTCTGGGACTGCAGATCCCAGAAGGCCACAGCAGTCTCACCATTCCCAGGGCAGACAAAAGTTACCACAGTGGAGAACTCAGAGACAGAAAGCAGCACTGGGGCAGCGGTGTCTGGGACAGAAAAGTGCATGGTGAGACCCCCTGATGGGACACAGCTCTTAGAGGTCTTGGCAGCAGTGGCTACCCATCTACAATCAAAATGAGGGAAGTCCTTAAACCAAGGGCTCCCCAGAGTCTGAGGAGATGAGGAAGGTGAAGCCTTAGCCTTCTTATACAGGGATGTCAGCCGAGCTTCCCAGGACCTGGAGATGAGCAGGAGTAAGACAGGTTAAAGAACCCAAAACATCTTTCAGGACAACAAAGATGAAAACATTATATACTACCTTAAAATGTTATTTTTGTATTATCAATCAGAATTGGTTGTATTCCAATTAGTTCCTCATACCATTCAGTGCTAAAGGAGGTGCCTAGCACTGTGTGGCTGTAGCAGGAGCTCAATAAGCTGTCCTGATTCCAGGGTTCCTGGGGTTTGAGAGGAGGACGACTGGGGACCAGCTGACACAAAAGATGCTCTGGGTACATCCTACCAAAATAGGAAAGAGCAACAACACCATCTTTAAGTCAGAGAACGGGCCTTATCTAAAACCCTTGCCCTGTTCCTCAACTGCTCACACCTGCTCTTTGTGTCATCTTCGAAAGCATTGAATAAGAAGTGGTAAAGCGAGAAACTTCCAGCTGAATGCTCTTAAGAACAAAACGACAAGTGAAGGAAAGACACAATGCTGGTTAACAAGCCAGACTGAAAGGGTCACATCACAAGTAAAACCCTCTGGTCGATTTTGATGTTGTTTTTCCAAATGTTCTGTTAGTTACCTGAAGTAGTGGTTGAGGTCAACAGCCAAGGCAGTGTTGGACTGAGTGGCAGCAACAACAGTACCCAGATCAGGGGACACATGGAAAAAGCCAAAGGACTCTAATAAAGGGACCGGCTCATCTTCCCCCAAACCAGCTGTGTGATAGGAAGGCAAGTCGACAGTGGCCAGCTGCCTACCATCAGCACTGTCAAACACATCTGAAGCATGGAATTAAAGATTTAACTTCGCAGACAGAGTAAGATATGTCCACTTAGTCTTGAGAGATGACTGAATATGTCTACCTGGCTCATGATTGTCAAACTACAACTCACTGCTCAGCACATGTTCAACACCACCGACAGCCCTCCGTGTCGCCCCAAAAATACACTCATCCCTCCATTGAAAACGATTCACGCAAAATCGATCAGTGTTTGTCGTAAAATGAGCCTGATAGCTGAAACACTGATCAAAGGTCAGATGAAGGATACATATGACCCCAGCGGTGGTCAACACAAAGAGGGTGTCCCTGCAGAGCTGGTAGTCAGCACATCTGTCTAGCGGCACCTCGGGAGGCAGATCAATGCGCCAGCAGGACAGGAGCTCTGGCTCCGCCCCCTGTTTCCACCGCAGCTGCACCACAGCGCTGGAGTTGAGGAGAAGGAAGCACCTGGCATCCACCAAGGACACTATCCTCAGGGACACCACCTCAGACACACCTGCACAATTTAAATGGCATCGGCGCAAGTTAGTGCAAATACAGTTGTCACCCACAAGGTTTCCACACACACTTTTTACAAGACCGCGTAAAAGTGCATCGATAATTACATTCAGCTTTTTTAGGTTATTATGTCCGGCACATTAATTCCCATGGAGGGCACTAAGAACAAAAATGTATGCACTCGCTACTGAAAGTTGCTCTGGATAAGTGTATCTGCTAAATTACTGAAATGTAATAGTCATTACTTTCTCTAACAGGCATTATATCCAAACGTCTGATTTTGTAACCTATACTGTACAACCACTGATAAGCAGAGTGAGGAAAAAGTATGCACTCACATTGAGAAAAGGGAGGAGGGAATACACTCTGAAGAATTGTCTAAACAACTTTTTGACTGGACTTCAGTATGGGTTACAAATTCAAGCAGATAGAATAAAATTTGATTTGATGTGAATGCAGAACAATTACAAAAATAGTATATCTTTATGCTAGTCCTACATATGTAATGTGGTCCAAAAGAGAAAACGTATTATGAATTCCACAGATAATGACAAAGACATTAGGGTGACATACCCAGGTCTTTCTCCTTGACCAACTGCATAAGATCCTCTAACGAAACCTCAGAGGCAGAAACAAATGTCGCGGAGGCGGGGCCCTCTGCTTCCAGTTCATATAGAGTCAGCTCACACTCAGAAGTAACAGCCAGCAGTCTAGACCGACCACAGGCTCCACTGTGAGCAGTCACCTCTTCCCAAGTGAAACTACAGACAAGGAAGAATGCATTCAAATAATGAACATGAAAGTTTACACCCCCCCCCAAAAAAAACACAGTGTGAACCACTACTATTATTAATAGACAAATAAACGCATAGGACAGTTGTCTTATACTTCCATTTACTCACTCCGTATATTTGCCCTTCAGTGTTTTTCCCGGTGCCTTGCTCATTGAAATGTCGCCGACAGTCAGCTCGCCAGTACCACTCAAGGAGCAGAGCAAGGTACAGCCTTGGGCCATTTTGGCTTTTGCTGCGTCCATAACATTTTTAGAGAGGTTACCCTCCGGGATGAGAGCAACTTCTAATGCACAGTTATCTCGAGTTTCAGATCTGTGTAACATCTTTTTGCAGATATTTTTTACTACCTAATCTGTATTTTTACAGTTTGCAGTTTGCAACATATTCAGCTGTCGACTTGCCGGGAAAACATTCTAAAAGCAAACATTCTAACCAAGCGCTTCCTGACATAACATCACATGACATCATCGTTCTCTGTATCAGCTGATTAGCGATTGCCCAATAGAGGAAGCAGTAAACAAATCATTGAACATCTGTAGAAAGACTTTACTAGTCAATGAGGAAGCAGTAATCAAATCATTAAACATCTGTAGAAAGACTTTACTAGCCAATAAACACATTTTAAATGTTGAAATCTTGATATTTCCAAATAATTTTATTTTATGGATGCATTAAATAACAATGCAATCCTCCTTTTCAATGCAATACAGCCAAAGTGGGAAACAGATCTTGCTGCGATTGCTTTTGACTTAATGGGAAAGGAGGAATAGACCAGCTGACGCAGATTTATTAAAAGCGTCATGATGCCAAAATTAGAGATTCCGTAGCAACAATAAGGTTTTTGGATTTTGCCTTCGAAATAAAAGTCCGCGATAAAACGCGATTTTAATAATTTTAAAATAATCTATTTTGCCACTTTGTTTAGTGTATATTGTAAAACTGTGTTGGAGGAAATATTCAAAATAGTTGGTAGTGTGGTTTTTGCAAATAAATCTATGGGCACTGTGTATTTGCAATTGTTGCTGGCCACAATGTAACTCAATGGATAAGAAATACATATTGCCCTATAGAAAATAAACTGTCCTACACACCGCAGTGAATGTATTGGAGGAAATGTTCAGGAGACACTACAGAGAGGTAGTATGCAAAATAAATCAAGGGGCACTGTGTATTGGTAATTGTTGCTTGCATTTTAGTCCTCCCATGCCATTGGCCACATTACAGATTGTTGAATAACCTTCAATTTAGATACATTATTCCTTTTGCTAATGGAGGTGATAATCACCACTTGGTGATTAGTTAAACATTCAACTAACGATTTAATATAGTTGTCAATTACTTATATTTACTGGTCATTAGCCTGCTGTCCCACCTTTCGCAGAAATAAATGTTATTTTATCTGTAAAAATATAGAATTTGTGTTTAATGTGTGAATGTGATACTGAAATAAATGGAATGTTTGCAAACTTTCTTTGTAGGAAATGTTGTTATTGTTCCTTATTTTAGCTATATCAGAGCAGTACCAAAATTACTTAACTACTAAAAACACCAACATGTAATTATATTCCAGTTACCAAAGTACCAAGATACTCAGCAAAATATAGTGTAATTACCAGTTGAACTAAATTATGCAAAATCTAGCATACTGTTCAGCATTTATCCAAATTGTAATTGTAGCTTCATGCCTGGGTTTCTTTGATCATCTACATAACTGTTTGCAGTTCAATGCATACAAAACATTTGGATGACTTATTTACTTTTTAATCAATTGTCCTTTTAATATCCAGGTAGCATCTTTTTCACAAATCTCTCATTTGATAAGCCTGTAAAATGTGAGGGATTATCCCATCAACCAGGTTAGTAGGATCAACCACATTTGCAGACAATCCTTGTTTGGACTCTGGTTGGATCAGCTTACATTTGTACTGAATCACTGTTAAAGATTCCCAGATTTTGAAGAGGCTTTGATTCTTTATCAGGTTGGCAATTTGTTGGTGTTGCTATTAAATTCATGTTGGTATGCATAGGTTGTTAATTTAATTTGCCAGAGCAAAATTCTGATTGACAGAATGATTTTTATTGGCAAAATGTAGAGGCTGAAAATCTATTTACACAGCTTCTCCTTATTGGAATATTTTGATGATTTACAATAAAACTCTTAAAAAGTATTAATTTAATAAAACAGTCAGCCTAAGTCTAAACGACTGAGATTCTTCAAAGCACCAAGCACTATGTTACCAAATTTATAGTATATGGCTGCCCTGTATGTTGGTCCCGTAGGCCCAAAACCCAGGTCTTCATTCTCAAATACTGACATATTCTGACTGGGGATACCATCTGAGTGCAGTTGAGTCAGTCTGAGGGCTAATTTCCTCTAAGAAACAAAACACAGAAATGTTTTGCCCCTCCAGGACCAACATTGTGCAGCCCTGTAATATATTTGTCTTCAAGCAAATGTTCTCGTTCTAGACGAGAACTGTTATTGACTTTTCAGTCATGACAGGAATGTTGTACCTGTTTGGCTCCGGCCATGCAGCAAATAATTGTCCACATTAGGAATACAATCCCCATCCTAAGCACCATAAACTCCATTTGCCAAGACAGAAGACGATCATCTTGGGTAGAAAGGTGAGTAAATGGTTTAATTAACTGTATGTACTGTGTATCCTATCCTGTTATCATTTAGTACATCTTTTATATTGCATGTAGTTCGATGTAAGTTCTGAGTTGTAATGCTCCATATTAGTTGTATTTAGATTAAACCTTACAGCCCACATTCAGAATTTACTAGGAAGGTTTTAGGATGTGCACATATTTAAATATTGAGATAAATCTCTAACTTTATTTTCTCATAGTTTGTCCTGGTTGTTGGTGATTCTCATCTCTGTGACTTAGTGTATAACATTTTCCTCATGCCAAATCAGGCTTATTCCACTGGACGACCTTCCATGGCCTTTGTCTTCACGTCCACTCCTGGAGCAAGAGCTTCACATCTGATGGCAGCTGTTCATGGGGAGGTGTTACCCAAGGCCTTGTCCCAGGCATAGTATGTCGGATTGCTCCTGGTAAAATCCTTGAAGCCAACCCATCCATCGCTCATGCTGGGAAAACGTTTCAACAGCTCCTCCTTGCTGTTATGTTGAAATGGCCAGTTTCCCAGAAATGAAATTAGCAATTTCCCAGATGTTTCTGAACATTACTAAAATCTTTCAATACCACATCAAATTATTTTCAGATATTTGTCCTTGATTTTCCTCACCACATTGATAGGAAAAAGGATCTAAATTATCAAGTACTGCTGGCCCAAGCATGGGATTTGGGTTTGACCTTCAGCAGGGAGACGTCCAGGGCCTTCCGGCCCTACAAGGGGTGGACAAAAAGATTAATTCGAGCGATGATTTTGAGATGCTAAATATGGCAACACTGATCAAGGACACTTCATTGGAGGAAAGACAGGTCATCGGCACAATTCGAAATTTATATTGTGGCCAATGAGATGGGAGGAGTAAAATGCCAGCCACAGTTGCAAATACACAGTGCACCCCGATTGTTTTGCATATTATCACTCTATAGACTTTCTTGAACATTCCCTAAAATACATTCACTGCGGCGTATAGAACAGTTTTTTCTTTATTTCCTATGCATTTAGTCACATTGTGAAAAAAGAGGGTGTGGAAAATATTGTGTTGCTAGATGTACCACCATTCCCATTATTTGACAGGTTTGTATTACTCTACACACTCTCCTGAACAGTTCCTACATTGCTTTCTCTGTGGAATATTCAATAGTTTATGAGCAGTGATGCAATATTTATTCCATATTCAGTCATTGGCATTTTCTGAATTTTGTCCCTGGAATGTGTTTTAATACCCACTTTTTATTGAATGTACTCTTTAATATGGTCAAACATGAATTGTTTACAATGTTTTGAGAGGTACATTTTCTTAAACAATTAATTAACTCTATATCAGTTTTCAAGTAATATGTTGGTCTCTTTTATTTTGAAAAATTCCTTATTTTCTCGACCCGGAAGTGATTTTTTAATGTTGCTCACAAGACGCTGACGCTAATTGATCTTTCTTGGTTTTCATTTTCGAAAACACGTATTATTGAGTCGATGTATGTGCTAGCATTGTTATTAGACTGTACAAACACTGACCAGTTTTGACGCTCGTGAGCATACTGATGTCAAACACACTCGCATAAATTTACCTGTATAATAATTTTATAATTTTATAATTGTTCTTAAACTGTCTCAGTCATCAAGGACAGGTTTTTGAAGTTTTCGGATTGTCAGACAATGCACCAAGGACCAAAAACATGGAGGAAAAAGCTTTAGAAGTATACGGTAAATTTGTTTATTTGTATCTTGAAAAGACTGATACTTTACGTCAGCTAGCTAGGTTTGTTAGGTTGCTGTTGTTGAAAGACAATGATGACCGGGAAGCTTTGAGTGGGAAAGTTTGAGTCACAAGGTTGAATGATTTTAGTTTAATCCGGATGTACTGTAAACAAACACCAGGGTGGAAAAAGCGCCGTTAATGAGCTTTCAGACTTGGCACTCTTAATTTTATATGTAAACTTCACCTAGTTAGTTGTCAATCAGTAAGCTTAATTGAATGTTTAAGTGAATTTCTTTTATACCTCAATTTAACCCCTGTTTCGTTTCCCAGATGTTATTCGTACTATTCGGGACCCTGAGAAGCCTAACACGTTAGAGGAACTGGATGTTGTAACGGAGAAATGTGTTGAGGTCCAAGAACTTGGAGAAGACGAATACCTTGTCATTATTAAGTTCTCCCCAACTGTTCCACATTGCTCACTGGCCACACTAATTGGTGCGATTCAACTGATAAGAAACCACACTTCATAACTGACCAAAACATTGTGAATATTGTTGTATGTTTTTTGGAACGCCCTAGTTGCATACTCATAGACTGGTCCCAGATCAGTTAGTGCTCCATTGCAGTCATTGTTAAACCAAATGTTTACAATGAATGACAAGGACTTGGCAGAATAGCCCAAACTCACTGGCAGTCAGGCTAAGACACCGTAGAACATTATCTACATCAAAGTTTTAATAGGGCTAAATTGGACATTTAAAAATACTATGATAATGTTGAATGCCATTGGTGGCCTTTGAAAGATATGTGTGAAGCACAAATGTAGGCACAGTCCAAACCTTATCCAGCACATATGTGCTCTGTGAGCATAGACCGAAGGGGGCTCATAATCACTGCCAGCATCAGAAAACCCCACTTGTTTTATTGTGCTTCTTTCATATGGACTGCTTCTATAGAGAGAGTTATTCTTCCAGTGAGCTGTGTGTTCTGCAGATGTATGCATTTACAAAATGTCTAATCAGAGTTCAATACGAAATCAGCGTTCCCCTATCTTCTCAAAGACTACCAACATTTCTGCTTGGCTATCATGAACTAACACCTGCTATGTTTATTATGTATATTCTTTCCACCACAAGCCATTAACTAAAAAGAGTGGAATGTACATACAACCAATGTTATTCTACCGGGCTTTATGAATATGCATACACTGATTGTAAGAAGTTCTGGATAAGAGCTACTGCTCACTGACTAATGTAAAGGTAATTCATTTGCAACATGTGTTTCAGGCCTATGCTTACAAGTTAAACTGGAGAGATGCTTGCCATTTAAACACAAGGTAAGCCTTTTCATCCTGCCAGTCCTAAAATCAGCATTTAATTAGTTAATGTACATGTGTGCATTAATTAGAAATAGGAATTTTCTATCCAATAATATAGTTCTTAAATAGTTCCTGCCTTACCAACATTTGATGTCATAGTGCTGTGTGTCTGTTTGATTCAAGCGTTGTCTCTGAAGCCCAAAATAAAATGGAAAACATTGTTTATAATGAGATGCCTCTGGAATAGATCCAGCTCTATGAGAATGTGTTGTCAGGTGGTTTGCTGGCTCTGACTCTGGTACTCCAGCCTTTCTACCCGATTAGATCTGGGGAAATACTCACACCAAGGTTGTTTTCACGTTCAAGTTCATTTTTCTTTTAATGTTTACTTTATCTATTTTTATTCCCCAGTTGGAAATTTACATTTCTGAAGGAACCCATTCTACAGAGGAAGATAGTAAGTGTCACTACCCACAAGAACAATGTCCACATCTCCATTCTATTTAACAAAAGGCAAATGTAGACATGGATCGATTTTAGTCTCCTGGTACAAGCTCAACATAAATGTAACTTATGAAACTGGTAGTTCTGAGACCCATTTTCCTGCCTAACTTGTGGTGTGCACATGACCTGTGTTTTAATCATTTTTGTCACATTTTTGCAGTCTAAAAAACTAATTGAACCGTTTGCCTTTAGTTAACAAACAGATCAATGACAAGGAGAGAGTAGCAGCTGCCATGGAGAACCCCAACCTACGGGACATTGTGGAGCAGTGTGTTACTGAATCTGATGACTGAGCCAAGGGACTGGCATTCAAGTTTAAACCAGTATATATTCAGTAAAAACCAGATGGAAGAAAACATACAGAAGAAGCAAACCACTACCTGACAACTGTTTTTGCTTTCTGTAGAAACTTGTTTTGCTACTATGTGCTCCTAATGCTGGACCCAACTTGAACCAGGTTGTCTCTGACACAACTATTCAGTTTTTATTTCCTAAATGCTATTTGGAAAGCAAGCCTGCTACATTACCAGTAGATGTAGCCAGTACTGTATATTGAGAGAACACCATGCCACTGTTAATTATTTCTATTATTCGATATTGGTCATATTCTTGATGAAGATATTTGACATGCTTGCTCATTTCAGAGCACAAAATCTGCGAATTAGCACTGCTAATACATTACTATATTGAAAATACTTAAGAAATTAAACTATGTAAAAACTGTTAAAAATTTCTGCACACATTTTCCATTAATTTATTTAAATCGGAATGGTTTATTGTCTATATATATATATAAATGTTTGGAAAAAAGTCAAAATCAGTAGCAGATGATAACTTAACATTGTTTATTTCATCATGACAGAATCACAAGTGGATAGATATCAAGGCTTTTGGGAAAATGTGAGATATATAATTGGGATGTTTTTATATCTCAGAAAAACTTCTCTTGAGAACAACAGTTTTCCATATATATATTTCTTGCTGTGTCCTAATGAACTAAACATATTTGAACTGGAATCCTGCAATATTAGGTCTATCTGGAAAAAGCTAACGTTTAATGTAATGATTCATGTATGAAGGTTTTTTAAGGAAATGTATAAAGAAAATAATACATTTTATGATAATGTCAAAGGAATGCAATACTTTTCTGGAAAGGATTATTAGTTATTTGTGTATGAGGGGATTTCTTAACTGTACCTTCATTTCAGCTTTTTGCTTTTTTAAGCGGCAATGCATTTTTCTCACTATGCAGCAATGCAACAGCAGACTTAGAACAATAATTACATGAATAGGACTGTCAAAATATAGAGCTGTTACAAGCTCCAAAAGTGAGTCCTGTACCATAGATCTGTTCTGTTATTCTGGTACCATTCCATAGGAGGGCACTGTTGGTCTAATCACTGTCCATTATATTGTAGTGACGGTGAGTTTTTCTACCCAAAATGTACAAATGGAATTAAATGTAAAGAAACAGTATTACTAGAAAGGACTTATCATTGTCTTGAATGCTGACTGCTTTTCTATTAATTGTTTCTATGCATGTTTTCCCATCCAGTGGGTGTAATTCAGTTGTAATTCATGCAGTACAATAGCCGTATGTTGTATAATGTAAAAAATACATATTTTCAATAATATAAATTCAAGTGTTGTTGAAAAGCACAATGCACACATTTTAAGGAGGCTGGTAACCTAAGGCTTTGTCCAGCTCACCAATAGATTGAATCTCTGAGCTGAAAAGGAGAAGTCTGTTCTGGCTTTGAGCAATGCAGTAAACCTTATTTGCACCCCAAGTTGATACTGTAAATAAGAATATGTTCTCTGGCCAACCAACAGAAACTTTCATTGGTGGTGAGGCCATGTTATTGTCTTCAGATAAAGTGACGATTCCTTATGCACTGATTGGTGAGTGTCTTGTGAAAATCAGACGAAGATGTAATATTTTGGGACAAAACATTATTTCAATCGTACTCAATTTGTAAGTAAATATTTTGTAGAAACATAGTATATGCAGCATAATCATTTGAAAGGACTAGTGACATAAGCCCATAGAAGCGAGATTGTGTATTTAATCAATAGGGCCGGAAGAGTTGTCGTACATGATGAATTTACCGCAGTGGTTTATCAGCTATGTACTATTAAACCCTCTCTTTTTTCTTATGAGTTCAATGTGTCTATAGTGATATTTTAATAGAACAGTAAACATGTTTGTGCCATACCTTTGTTATATTGTTTTATGTTCAGTAAACAAGGCCAGGATGTTTTATCCATTTAATTTAATGAAAGCACATACTATACTAAATAAGTATCTTGGAATAATAGTCTGATAAATGGTATCAGAAGAATACCATTTAACTAAAGGACTTTTCTATAGTTTTCTCGATATGTTGGGTACCTCTGCTAGACTGAATGATGAACACTGAACCCGCCGCTTTTGAGCAAAGCATACGGTTCTTAAATGTCAGAGCGAGTAGAAGAGATGAGCAGAAAGGCCAATTGTTCATGCAGACAAAGAACCTGTGAGTGCCATTGTTTTTCAGGGACAAGGAGATCAAACGCATGTAATGCAAATCAGTCAGTCAGTACAGAAGGGGGAAATCAATTTACAAAACCAGAAAACACATTTGTCATGGCATACACAATGGAATTCTAACAAGATTTTCTGAGTTATGTTCCGAGTAGTCTGAGTACTTCAAAAAGCACACCCATCACTCAGCTTTCAAATGTTATTTATCAAATATACAGGATAACCACTGAATGGACCATTAAACGTAATGCTTACTTGCTGATTTCTTCACAACAGTGCAGCAACTAAAAAGTAAAGTAAATGAGGAGTAATTAAAGCAGAAATGTAAAATGGCCACAACCTATTAACATAATAATGTGATTGAAGATAAAGTTTTAAGGGAGTGGGGATGTTTAAATTGTGCATTTGTTAAACAAGTCTGTCAGAAGCAGTTATGAAGTGTGCTTGTGACAGGACTATATGTGTGTGCTGGCGAGTGCTTGTGTTTTGCCAATCTAATTTGTGTTTGACAGTTTAATGACTGGCAAATAGAAACTGACTCTGAGCCTGTCGGTATGGGGTCTGATGCTTCAATACAGGCCCCATCTGTTTGCTGATAAGAGGATGAACAGCACATGGCTGGGGTGTGTGGGATTCCTGATAATCCTTGGGCCTTCATCAGGCACTGCTTCTGATAGTTAATCCTGGATGGGTGGGAGCTTGGCCCCGGTGATGTATTGGGCTATCTTAACTAACCGCTGTAGGGCGTTGCAGGAGTGTGTGGAGCAGTGCCCATACCAGGCCGAATGCAGCCAGTCAGGAGGCTCTCAATGGAGCAGAGGTACAATTTTCGTAGGACCCAGGATGGCTTTAGTCACTTCAGGGAATAAATATGCTGTTCTGCACCGCTGCTGTTTCATGTTACCCTGCAGGAGAAAGGTGGTGCTCCACTACCGTTTCATATTACTGCGTAGTAAATAGGTGGTGCTCTGCTACCGTTTCATATTACTGCGTAGTAAATAGGTGGTGCTCTGCTACCGTTTCATATTACTGTGTTGTAAATAGGTCGGTGCTCTGCTACCGTTTCATATTACTGCGTAGTAAATAGGTGGTTCTCCATCCTCGGTATCTCTACTCCCCCTACCTCCTTCGGATTCCCACTATCAATAAAAAGCCTTTCAAAACCCAATGAAAGCACAAAATTACAAACTCAGAAATTGAGTTGTTGTCGTGCAGAGCCACTCAGTCGTAGGTGAACCGGCAGTAAAGCAGTAGGGTGAGGACACACTGTGTTAAAAGTCTGAAGAGAAGGGTTTGTAGCCAACACTAACAGCCTGAGGTCTGCCTGTCAGAGAGTCAATTATTCAATTGCACAGCGTGATTCTCAAGACAAGTGGTCTGAGCTTGGCTGTGTGAATAGCAATAGAAGGCATTCCACTCATCCAGGCAAACTACCTTTGATGCGAGCCATTACAAGTCTCATTGTGGGATGATGGTGTAGAGACTACAGTTTGGGACAGGGAGTGGTTGAAGGGGTCTGTGAAGATGCCCATCAGCTGGTTGGCACACACTCTGAAGAACCGGTTGGTGATGCCCTCTCCAAGGGTGTCTCAGGTAGAGTATGGTGATACATTATGAGACAAATATAATCACCCACCACTATTACAACTCTTAGAAAAGGGTACATCTGTCTTTGCAAGTACATTTTTCAATTGTGTCTTTTGCTTTGAGGATAATTGGTGGTTGTTCCGAATGAAAAACCAACATGAACTTTTTATTTTTAACAACATCCTGTTATTTTTAAGTTGACATCCTGGGTAGTCCATGATCTCTTCTTAACAAAATCTGTTCTTTCCTCATGTGTTTTATGTAACAAACTGGTTTCACAGAGTGTGTGATTTTATGGTTTACTCCCATTCCATCTTAAAGGCAATACAAATAATTGTTTTGCCTGCCTCTTTCCATAAGAGTAATGCTTAGCTTTTTTAAGGTTCTCACAAACATTTTGAACATGTTTATAAAAAATCTCTCAAAACAACATGAATGGATCTAGACATTTTTAAATTGATGAAAGCATTATTGTTGAAAACTAAATATAGCTATATTTGTCAAAGGGAAAAGAGATGAAAATGGGACACATTTTCAGAACATTTTATTTCTTCCTTTTGTGTGCTTTAGGCCAGGTATCTGTTAGTTATTAAAAAAATGCTTATTGAATCAGGGCTATATAAAATAAAACTTTTATATACGCATGCTAAATTGCATGCATTGCAACATCAATAGCACCCCTGAAAGCTCTCAGAATAGATAATACCGAGTTTAGAGTGTACAGTCAATGCTACTGTTTGGTTAGAGTGACATCTATTTGTACGGCCCCCGGTCACTCCCATCGACTCTCAATCTCTAACGTTAGTTGGATTTTAATCAGTCTGATTAGTCAGAATTTACTCTTTTTTTACTAATCTCAGCTATTGTCTATGTTCACCTTTAAAGGTTCTTAATGTTCATTGGATTTTAAGAACTGAGTAGTAACATTCACTTTCTAAAGTGGCAGGTCTCAACAATGGTAATACAGTAGAGCATCACTTAGGCAATTTTGTAAGTACTGACATTATTAAAAAAATATATATTAAAAGCTATAACATTCTGGAATATAGACATTACATTGTAATTGCACGAGATCATGAGAATGAGTACCACCGTGTAAGGGAGCCATTGATATTAGTAAATAAATATATATGACATTTAAAACAATTTTATCACGTACATTTTCTCAAAAACCTAAATATAATCACCCAAAAGTGACTTGTTTCCTTCCAGTGAGATATCCTAATTCATTCCAGAGATTTTGAAGCTGTTACCAGTTGCCAAGTCAGAAATGTCACCTCTCTGGGACCTCTGAGTTGGGGAGAGGTGTGTGTGATTGGGTGGCTCAGGGGTTGGATATCTCTGGGACCTCTCTGAGTTGGGGAGAGGTGTGTGTGATTGGGTGGCTCAGGGGTTGGATATCTCTGGGACCTCTCTGAGTTGGGGAGAGGTGTGGGTGATTGGGTGGCTCAGGGGTTGGATATCTCTGGGACCTCTCTGAGTTGGGGAGAGGTGTGGGTGATTGGGTGGCTCAGGGGTTGGATATCTCTGGGACCTCTCTGAGTTGGGGAGAGGTGTGTGTGATTGGGTGGCTCAGGGGTTGGATATCTCTGGGACCTCTCTGAGTTGGGGAGAGGTGTGGGTGATTGGGTGGCTCTGGGGTTGGATATCTCTGGCTGTCATTTCTATTCAAGGTTGTGCCATATGACATTCTTTTCAACAGAATCTCAGCTTTCATCGGTGGTAGAAAGTACCTAGTACATATGGTTCTATTACAAGTCATTGAAATGCATGGATGACAAATGAGTTTGTCAAATGACATCTAAGGATTTTAAGTGAAACTCAAAATAATATCAATTCTACTACCCTCTTGTTATCTCATTTATATCATGGGATGATTGCTGTTAACATTTTCATGAAGCGATAGCTTTTTTACTATTTTTACACTGAGGCAAGTACACAAATTGTAAGCAAAAATGAGTGGTCCAGTCTCAGGCATTACTACATTTGAAAAGAACGTCTTTATGTTCTAACTAAATGTTGACAAAATGCACCAATATTCAGTAATGCACAGCTATAATGGCTGCCAAAGTTGCTTTCATCAAGTATTAAGTGTAGGTTGTGAAGATGTATGCATTTAAGAAATCTGTATTACGAAGCTCTCTCCCTGCACGGTTAAGGTGGCTCGGACAGACGGGTGCCATTACCTCACGGTTCAGGCACTCACTAGTTTTCAAAAGTGATTTGGATTCAAGTGAGCAAAATGAAAAGAACACCGTCCCCAATGTCAGGCCCTCATTGGCCAACAGCATCAGAAGTGTATGAAATGTTACAAACAACTGATAACAGGAATAAGTTTCCTTCCATGCAGTTCTGGCTGCATGTGGCAACCAGTACAGTAATATGGTGTTATAAATATGTGGTGATTCCTCCTACTGTTCTCTGGGTTAAAAGCGTTGTCCATCCGTCATGTGTTCAAGCATGTGGGAAAGACTGGTCCTGAATCTATGTCTTTAGTGCCACAACTTTCCTTCCCCAAAAAGCAGAACTTTAGAACAAACTAAAAAAATGCTTTACCTTAAATGTTTGTATTCTGGTTGTCTGTTCTGGTAGTCTGTGCATGAAGGCATGCATTTTCTCCATAGTCTTATATCTCCTTCCCTACTTCAGGGAACCAATGTTCCATTCATTTCCTAGACTTAGTTGTCTTTTGCAGCACATACAACATTCTTTCACTTGTGTTTTTTCTTGAAAAGGAACATTTGAGTGAGAAACAGAAGTGTTCAATTTGCAGTGGTCTCTTAATTTTAAACCTTTTGTTGCTCACTCAAAAACACGTAGGTTACATTATACGCTACCAAAATGTATAATACATTACGAATTGGCTAATACGTAACATATTTTAGTAATGCTATTACAACTTATAATAGGTTACAAACACTGTTAAAACAATTTAATATGATATAAATGCCAGACAAACGTGTCATATTTTATGAAATGTATGAAAACATATAATTCATTACAAATTTGCACGAGTTATGTTTCATACCGGCAACTTTCACCGTACACCCTACCCACTGCTCCACACAGTGTTTATGGATATCAAGGGACGAGTAATGGCCTTACCAAGAGCACTACAATATGTAATTAATGCATTTTAACATTACAGTTAGGTTAATGTGAGGTATCACAGCACTGGGGTTAAGGTTAGGGTTAAGGTTAGAAAACGAAAAAGATTAGGTTAAGATTTGGTTAGATGTCACAGCACTGGGGTTCAGGTTAGGGTTTGGGTTTTGGTTAGGTAACACAGCACTAAGGTTAAGGTTATGGTTAAGGTTTGGGTTAGGGTTAGCAAGAAAACATATTGATGTTGTAACACCACTACTTCCTGTTTGGAGCAGTGGGGAGAGAATCTGTCTGCAGGTTTAAAACATGATCTACCATTTATTTTTCTGGATAATAACTCAAACGTTATTTTATCCAATGTTATATATCTTTCGAATTCGGACTCAGGACTTCATTCCATCACAGCAGGCGATGCCTCCGAGTGCCACATTCTAACATCCTTTGACTTCACACCACAGGAGGTCTGGGAAAGGCTGAGCAGTGGGAGCCTTAAGGCTCGAACATCCTCCTGTCTGTCATCACACACTCTTCACCATGTGGCTGGGGCAAAGCCCAGATAATAAGGGTCCAATAGAATAATTAAACTAAATGCTTGCTATTATCATACCATGTACCGTGTGCATAGGGCTGTGTACTGGAAATAAATGGATTTGTCTTAACATTTTGGTTCAAACGCAGGTTAGGATTGTTACAAGCCAATATTAATTATCTTGTCTCTTGTTTTTGGAGTGTTTGAAAATGTCAAGGGGCCAATGAAATGATTCATGCTGTGCTTGGAAAAGCTGATTCCATTTTAACCCAGGCCGACACAGTGAGCTGGGATTCTCACACAAGCAGCATTCAGTGTACATTCTCCTCCACTAAAGGTGTTATATGATAAATATAGACTGAGTAGACGTAACACACATTTTACAACAAACTAGATTTAAGAAAATACATCACAGCACTGTACACTCAGAAGCATTTGTACATCAATAATGCATCAAATGTTGTTCTTAAGGACAGCACTTTCTCACAACGCATTTGTGATTTCTGTGTTCTCAGAACGCATGTGATTTCCATGTTCTCAGAACGCATGAGATTTCCGTGTTCTCAGAACGCATGTGATTTCCATGTTCTCAAAACGCATTTGATTTCCATGTTCTCAGAACGCATGTGATTTCCGTGTTCTCAGAACGCATGTGATTTCCATGTTCTCAGAACGCATGTGATTTCAGTGTTCTCAGAACGCATGTGATTTAAGTGTTATAAATCTTTAAATCACCACTTATTTACTTATTTTTGACAAGGTTTGTTCTAGGAATTCACAGTACTGTATTCCCAGCATTATGTTTGCTCTCTAACTATCTTCCCCCTCACATGCTCAAACACTCACAGATCCTGCACTTGTTTTCCCTCCAATATCTGGGGAATCAAATCCCCCTCAAGCAAGGGAAACATGTCAAATATGGGAACTGGTCTAAATCTTTTCCTCAGGCTATTCATTGTTATTCCTGTGGGAGTGTGATTAGGGCTGTCAGAAGATAGGGAATTATTATGAGATTAGTTGCACTCGTAAATCATGCTCTTCAAAAAATCAGTCCATAGGCAAATCATCTAGTTTATCAGAAAATGTCAACAACCTGTCCAAAATCATTTAAGTGATTATTCATCAGTGGCCTTGGAGTCCTCATCATTGCCAAAATAAATGAGGTGATAAGTGGGGCTGAGTGTAACCAGAGTGGTTCATAGTCGTCCCTACTGCAAGACTTCACCGCCTCTTAGTTTGGCATCAGCTCAGCTGTCACATTTGCTATCAGTAATGTCAGAGCAAAAGTCAGTTATGAGTTGAATAAGTGTGTTTGTCTTGAAGTGTGTATACAGCTAAGTTCTTGTCAACAGCATGTTTTGTTTGAAAGAGCAACATAAAAATTATTTAGTAATTTTTCTAACCACATGAAATGTGATGTAAGTGGACATGTGCAACTGTAAATTCAGTGTAACTGTGTGTATTTCTGAGTACACATGTACCTGTGTCTGTGTCCATACAGCCTTTGATGTGTGCATGCATCCTTGAAGTTTTAAATCGTGAGATCTTGGAGAATGTTGAGATCGGTTCTTGTTTCCATATGTTCTTGTTTCTATGGCTACAGTGACCCTGGATTTAAACTGCATTTACCCCCCCCCCCCCCTTACACACTACAGCCCTTTTTAGGGTATTTTTGCTTTATTGGACAAGAAACCGGTGAAAGATAAAGGAGAGAGTTTTGGAAGAAAGAGAAGTATATCAAATTTGTACCCACGCTGCAGCAGAATGTGTGCTGGAGGCAGTGGGACCCCACTAGGCCACTGATACACCCTTATTAACCCAGAAGACAGAGATTTAGTCAGACTTTATTATTTCTTAGGCAAAATGGCTGTGTTTCTTGGGCAATACGATGTTGCCTACTACAGATAGAAATGTTATACATTCTAGAAATGTATCACAAATTCTAACAGTGGAATTAACAACTACCATGCTCTGTATAAATTACAGACTTGGTCTGATTAATGTTTGTAAATATACATCTCTAGCCACCATGACTACCTTATGCCATTGCCTATTCAAGTAGCCTACTTGAGGCATTTGTTTGATTTGGGGAATTATTAAATACAGACCCAAGTACCTGGTTGTGGCTAACCATCCTTCAGTAAAGCTAATGTTTACATTAGGCTCCCATCTGAACCCCATTCTTACAACTTCAGCCTAAAAATCAAAGGACAATACCTTGAAAGACTGAAGTGTGATTTAGTGTTGGATCAAATGCCTTTACACCTAGATGCCCTTCAGATAAGTAGTGCTGATATGTGTTTTATACAGTAGCCTTTTATACAGTAGCCTAACGCAGCAGTTGTTGTACTTGGTAACTTAATCAATTTAAGTTGGTAGAACTATGGGACTAGTAACCTTCTATTTAGATGTACATGGGCTACCTATAGATGCTGCCAGTTATTGTGGTAGGTTAGGGGCTGGCATTTAAAAGCTGTGACTACTTGCATTTATTTAATTCAAGAACTGTCCATAGTTTACAATAAAAAACAAAATGCTTTTAAATTAATGCATTGCTTTTTAAACAGAAAAGTGTGTATTAAGGGCAAAATATTAACATATTCTAAAACTGTGATTAAGTACAGAAGATCATGCATTCCGGTTAGTGAGCAAAGGTGGAGTGGCAAAGACAATAAAGAACACAACCCCAAATGTGCTATGGGTCATAACAGAGATAATATGGGCACCTATGTGCAGGATCAATGTGCACATGATGGAGGAGAGTTAAGTACAATGAACGGTCAGTCGCTCAGACAGGTTTTATAAAGGCAGTGATGTAAATGAGGGTCTCCAGTGTTCCGTAACTCGTTCCAGTCATTGGCAGCTGAGAAATGGAAGGAGTGGCGGCCGAAGGTGGTGAGGGCTTTTGGGATGGTAAAGCTAAGTTGACCAGTGAATATAGGTCTAGAGGGGCTTTGCCTAGCAAGCATTTGTAAATGAATTGGTAACAGTGAGATAGGCCCTGGGTGTGTAATGATGGCCAGCCAACTAATGCATAGAGATTGCAGTGGTGGGTATTAAATGGGGCTCAGGTAGCAAAACGAATGGCACCGTGGTAAACCACATTCAGTTCCTTCAGGAGAGTGTGAACCAGTTTTATATATGACATCACTGAAGTTTAGGATTGGTACGATGGTCATTTTCCCCAGGGCAAGCTTTGCAGTACGAGTGATAGAAGCCCTGTTGCGGAAACCCTAGACTTAATTTTGGCCTGGAGATGGTTGCAAAATACTGCAAATACAGACATATTAATTTAGTGTCTAAGCGGAGAAAAAACAAACAAAACATTGCCGTAATTGCCTTTATTGTGTTTACTTAGTGATTTAGTGACAAAGGCAGTCAGTATGTATCTGACTGAAAATGGTGTTTGTTCTAATTACCATTCTCATTACCATTTCAAAGGCAGCAACCAATTGATTGTTTACCTCGTGATTCCATGCCAACGGCATGGTGGAAGTAACAAATAATGTTTGTTTCTAAATTCTGTTTCTGGCAACATAAGCTTGTCTCCATTAAATGAATACAGAATGGTTTTACAACTGTTTCCAAAAAAGTTGGGACGCTGCATAAAAGGCAAATAAAAACATAATGCAATGATGTGCAAATCATTTATCCCTATATTTTATTAAAATAGTATAGAGACCACAAAGCAAATGTTGAAACTGAGACATTTTATTGTTTTTGGAATAATACATTTTGAATTTGATGCCAGCAACACGTTTAAAAAAGTTGGGACAGGGGCATGTTTACTCCTGTGTTGGATCACCTCTTCTTATAACATTACTCTGTGTTTGGGAACTGAGGGGACCAATTGCTTTAGCACTGAAAGTGAAATATAATCCCATTCTTGCTTGATATACGATTTCAGCTGCTCAACAGTTTGGGGTTTCATTTATCGTATTTAATTTTTTTATAATGCGTCACATGTTTTCAATAGGTGACAGGTCTGTACTGCAGGCAGGCCAGTTTAGCACCCAGACTCTTTTACTACAGAGCCATGCTGTTGTAATACATGCAAAATGTGGTTTGGCCTTGTCTTACTGAAATAAGCAAGGTCTTCCTTGAAAAGGATGTTTTCTGGATGACAGCATACAGTATGTCGCTCCAAAACCTGTATATATTGTTCAGCATTAATGGTACCTTTACAGATGTGCAAGTCACCCATGCCATGTGCACTAAAGCAACCCATACCCCCCATGGATGTACCGACTATTATAGAAAATCTCATTAGTGTCTATGGCCCCAACAAGGATGAACCTATTTTTTTTTAAAGCAATTAATAATCTCTTTAATTTAAAATATACAATGACTATATCATTATAGTAGGAGACTACAACATTGTTTTAAATGCTTCTATGGACCGTAAAGGACAAACCGATTGTTGCAGCAGCTGTCCGGGTGGCTGGTCTCAGATGATCTTGGAGGTGAATATGATGGATGTAGATGTCCTGGGCTGGTGTGAATACACGTGGTGTGCGATTGTAAGGCCGGTTGGATGTACTGCCAGATTCTCTGAAACGACTTTGGAGGCAGAGAAATTTACATTAAATTCACGGGCAACAGCTTTGGTGGACATTCCTGCAGACAGCATGCCAATTGCACGCTCCCTCAAAACCTGCGACATCTGTGGCATTGTGCTGTGTGATGGAACTTCAAATTTCCGAGTGACTTTTAATTGTGGCCAGCCTAAGGCACACGTGCAATATTCATAATGTCTGGTCAGCATCTTGATATGCCACACCTGTGAGATGGATGGATTATCTTGGCAAAGGAGAAGTGCTCACTAACACAGATTTAGAAAGATTTGTGAACAATATTTGAGAGAAGTAGGCCTTTTGTGTACATAGAGAAAGTCAGATCTTTGAGTTCAGCTCATGATGAAAGGGGGCAAAAACAAAAGTGCTACGTTTTTAATTTTGTTCAGTGTATGTATTGTAACTAAGACTAAGGAATTCATAACCAACTTCTTTCAAGTTAGCATTAGTACTGCCAATCTTGGTATTACGTGGAATGCTTTCAAATATAGTTTTAAAGGCCATGCAACCCAACACTCTAAGACCAAGAAATAAAACATGATAAAGGAGTCTAAAATAAGAAAGGAATTGAGGAGCTAATAAAGGCATAGACAGCAACAGTAACAGTATAAAAGAACAGAAAATAAATGGAATTACTCATTCAAGAACAAATGTTACAATATGAGAAAACAAATACACCCGACCCGATTTTCATAGCAGATTTTGAAAAGGCCTTTGATAAAGTAAGACTAGGTTTTATTAACAAATGTCAACATTATTTTGGTTTCCGTGCATCTTATACATTGTTTCTAGGTGCAGTACAGTAATCCAGAATGTAGGATAATTAACAATGGTTGTATCTCAGACAGTTTCTAACTATAGAGAGGTGGTAAACAAGGATGCTTCATATCTTTTTATTATAGCTGTCAAAATGCTAGCTATTAATATTAGAGCTAATAAGGAGGTCAAGGGCCAAGAACAAATGTGCATGCAGACGACACTAGCTTTCTAGAACAACAATTGAATCACTGGCAAGAGGATGTTCTCTGAATACACATGCCAGAAACCCTTAGTGAAATTGTTTCAAGTAACTTTGATGGTAATAATAGACTGCTGTTACTAGGTACTAAAAGCTGGGAAAGGAACTCATGGCATTACCAGCACCAGAATGAATTTGGTTTAAGGGAATATGAAAAAAAAAATCACTCTTTGGAAGATAAACTAAACAAGGTAAAACATACATATTTGTCTAATCACTATGAGTTGAGAGGAGTAAAATTGTGAAATATTTCTGAAAGCCTCAATTATTCCAAATCTATACCTCAATCCAACTCTTTTTTTAGCAAGCTAATAAGACCAGTTCCTCCAATCTTCAATTGCGGGCATTTGCCATGTTACAGATAAAAATGTGTTCTGATTGAACTGACAGTTCCATGGGAAGACAGATGTGAAGACGCCTTGGTGAGGAAAGCCACCAACGAACAGGTCCAGCAATGTAGGGATAAATGGTGGCAGGTCTGGCTGTCAATTTAAGGTCGGCTGCAGTCTGTGTGGAATGCCCTCACAGCCCTGGGAATAGCAGGAAGTTTTGTTTTAGATTCTGTCTCTCACAGTTGGAGTGTACCTATGGTAAAAATTGCTTTGTAAGTAGGAAAACCTGCAAAATCAGCAGTGTATCAAATACTTTTTCTTGACACTGTATCTCTGTGTGCAGCACCAAACATATGGCCAGTGTAGAAGGCTGGATTGCCATGGATGGGTAAGATCACACCTTTGACAATGAGACTGCCTGAGACTGGCACAGCTGTGCATCTGGCCATACAGTGGACATATACAACTGTATGCATACAAGTACAGAGTGATGAATCAAATAACACAGATATTGTTAAAATAATGAATTATCAGTGTTGTAGTGATAAAACGTGATAAAGCTCTCGGTATACCGATGCATTTTTGTTCCTACTCTCCTCTATGGTCATGAAGGCTGGGTCATGACTGAAATAATTAGATCACAGATACAAGTGGCTAAAATGAGTTTTCTCAGAAGGGTGACTGGCAACTCCCTTAGGGTGAGAAGTTCAGTCATCCGTGAGGAACTCTGAGTAGAGCTTCTGCTCCTTTGCATTTAAAGGAGCCAGTTGAGGTGGTTTGGGCATCTTGCATTCTGTTTTTATGCAGTGTCCGAACGCTTTTGGAAACTGGGCTGCAAACAATTCTGTAATTTGATTATTAACAACAATATTTCAAGGTGCCGAAGAAAAGAAAATACCAATAGAAATTGAAATAATAACAAAAACAAAAAACAGAACATGAACACAATGCATTCTACCATGCCCCCATGATTACAGATAATCCTGAAAGAAGCAGGAGTAAATGATGATGAATGGGGAAGTTACAAATGGTTTAATATCATACCCTCACAACATGCTAAACTGTTGATAATGGTGAGAGGTTAGCAGGTATTGAGTGTATGGCATAAAGGGTGCCAATAATTTTTGACACCACTAGGAGCCCACAAATTTTAACAAGTACCAGGACATTTTAACCAAGACTGTTGCCTCAAGGTGAAAGTAGAAAATTGACCATAAATGGATTTTCCAGCCAGCAGACCCCCCCGTCAAAAAAATATAAAGAGACCACTGCACCTTTTTCTTTCCTTTCCAAAAATGTCGAAAAATAATGTTTTGAATGAGGAACAGAAGGGTTGAAATTAAGAGACCACAGCAAATTCAAGGCTTCTGGCACAGTTTTCCTCACTCAAAACATTCCTTTGCAACTTTTTGGAAAGAAAAGAAAAAGGTGCAGTGGTCTCTTCATTTTTTCCAGAGCTGTTTTCAGCCTCATATAAAATGTGTGTATAAAGAGGGCATTCCATAACCACTGCTGAAGTATATGAAGGACCTGAAAAGATTCTGTATGGAGGAGCAGTCCCAAAATGATTCATATATTTTTTTAAAGGCTCTGTCATTAGGAGAAAGTACCAACGTATATTATTTTGATACTTGCTGTGTAGAGAAATGTATACTGTAAATATTATTTACTAATACTTGAGCAAATGTGTGAAAATATTTTTGGCATGCATCTTATAGATCAATATTTGCATTACTTGTTTTTACAACAATTTGCAGGTCACTTTAATGTGCAGCCAGGATCATGAAAGTATGTTACCAAAGTGCATATACTGCACAATCTTTTTGCAATATAAAATCAATCACATGTCAATCCAATCATACTAGATGTGTTCTCAATCCCTATAAAGATATTTTTACATCAATTCACTTACTATTATTTACTCTGTTAGGTAACATTATGCCAAATTGCTTCCATAGATCACTGTATTCATTATTGGTAGACAAGCTGCATTTTTCCATACCTGCCCACACTGAAAAACACAGAGGTGTTGGAAACACAAAGGGAGAACAAAGAGTAGCTTTGGCCCTGTGATGTCCTTTAAGTCACTTTGCTGCCTTCCTGATTTTAAGCCGCCATGGGCCATAAACACATTAAAGTGCTTCAAAATTCTTCAGAGAAACTCAATGGAGAAACTAGTCCGTCAAATGGATCACTAGTCCGGCAAAGGATCACTAGTCCGTCAGAGGATCACTAGTCCGTCAGAGGATCACTACTCCGTCAAATGGATCACTAGTCCGTCAGAGGATCACTAGTCCGTCAAATGGATCAGCAGTCCGTCAAATGGATCACTAGTCCGTCAGAGGATCACTACTCCGTCAAATGGATCACTAGTCCGTCAGAGGATCACTAGTCCGTCAAATGGATCAGCAGTCCGTCAAATGGATCACTAGTCCGTCAGAGGATCACTAGTCCGTCAGAGGATCACTAGTCCGTCAAATGGATCACTAGTCTGTCAAATGGATCACTAGTCCGTCAAAGGATCACCAGTCCGTCAGAGGATGACGTGTCCATCAGAGGATGACTAGTCTGTTGAATGATTATGAGTTGGTTTCAGGGTCTAATTAGCCCAAGTGAACTTGTTAAATTCCATCTCTTTCTTTTTCTTTCTTGCATACTTTGATCTCACCCTTTCCCAGTTTCCTCTCCCAGAGAAGAGGCCTCTTTACCAGAGGCTGTTCACATTCTAATCTCACTGCAACCCTCTTTCAGGTCTCTGACCACTACTTGTTTTTTTTTCTCTGCATCTGTCCTCTAACAAAACCCACTCACTATCCCAATCTCCAATTTTCTCCAACAACATACTAACTCTTCTATAGTATCACCAACCCCTTATGCTGAATCCAGCTCACTTCCACTTCCTGACGATACTTCTATGATACTATTCTGCTCCCTTTGCTCCTCCAATGACTCCCACTGTCCCCTTTCTTGGATTGCTCAACCTCCCATTCTGCTCTGTGGCTAACTAATTTCATACCCAGACACCTGCCAAATGCACAGAAAACCTGGGGGGGGGGAATTATCTCAAACTTCCATAATTAAACTATATTGTCAGATATTGCCTGAAAGGGAATGTCATAGTTAAGTCTAACAACAAACCATTTCCCACAACAACTAGCTGCCACATGTTTTGTGCACCAGTTGCATTCAGGTTGTCATTCTGCATCAAGTGGTTTCTATGCAAGTGAAAATCTTTGGTTCCACAGTATTTCCATTTGTAGAGATGTTCTATGGAAAGTAAAGATATCAATAAACGTTGATAAGTATCTTTTGCTATGGTTAGGGTTAGCGATAGACATTTTATGATAAGTGAGAAGGAAGGAATATCACATGGCCGAAAGCTGACCTAAGTATAAAGGTCGGGTTAAGGATAAAATGTAAGGTTAGGATAAAGGGTTTGGGTAAGAAGATATTTAAAATGTTAATAGTCAAGGATGGTTATATAAGCATGACTCATGTGGCAGCATTACTCCACAGCATTAGAAAAACTATATAAAGATGCTTATTTTGCAGCAATAACCCAGTTTAATTTAATTTACTCACATTCCATAGAGAATTTCTTTATTAAAAAACATTTGTCATATGTGCAGTATACAGTGAATGTTTAAGGTGATATTACTTCCTACACATAACCAAGAACTCCAGAAGACTGGGGTGAGACCTGAATATCAGTTGTTTGTTGTGTATTCCTACCCTCATCATCTTCTTTTCCAAACCTGTTGTTGGAAGGTTAAAATAGAGGGACCCCAGCTTTCTCCTCTAATGACTTTGAGGAAGAACCGAGGAGAAAGGATACAAAAGGACGATCTCAATTGCATACTCCTCACGTCGTCTCTTCCTTTATCCTTTTAAAAACGATTGAAAGAGGTTACAGCAGGACCTTTCTCATCCAGTGGGTTACGAGAAAGCGAGGAGAGTGGATGCAAGGAGAATACAATTTCTTTCTTCTCAGTGAGTATGCAATTGAGACCTTACATGGCCTCATACCTCTTGTTCCAGGCAATAATTGCCCATGAACATCAAAGTTCCACAGGCATGGTAGGATTTTTTTTCCACATAATGGCAGACAAACTAGGTGTTAATGCATCAGCAGGTTCATGTCATTATCCTGGGATAACAGCTGTTCGTGGGTGGGCAGTGTAATGCGAGAAATGTTCTTGTTCTTGGCCATAAATTATTTGCCCAGGCATTTGCATCAAATGCTCTTAGAAGTCTTTAAAGTTATGAAGCATGTTTTTAGAGTTTTTCTTTTCCACTGCATAATTGAATCTGAATGATTGATAACCTCATGTTCTTGATCTATCATACATCGGTTTCATCCAGCAGTCCACTAATACCACTACTAGTACTGTATAGTTAGCAATAAGAATCAGTCAATCGTAAATGTAGAAAATCGGTGTCAGTTTTATTAATCATGTAAATACATTACACTCTTCAAAATAAAAATACTGTTCAATGTATGAATTCTGAATGACATCATTTCCACATTCCACAGGCAAATCCTGTAAAGTTCCATTTGATTTCATCAATGTACATCTTCTGTTCACAGCCCAGCAGGCTGTGTATAAAAACTCTCAGTGTGTACACTATACCTTCATATGCTATTAATCTAACATTTAGTGCAGGTATGGGCAACTTGCATGGTGGTGGGGGCCACAGACTGTATGCACTAGTCATCGGGGGGCGCAGATTAACTTGGAACACACACACGCACACTCACACGCACCCACACACACACACACACACACACACGTCCCTGTATTGTATGTAATTATTAACAAATGCTTTAAAAGTACAATAGATCTGATGCTAGTTACTATATATCTGGGCAATTCTACTATATTACCGTGCCATTTTCCTGCTCTGGTCATCTCTCAGTATTCTGCGCATTCGCTGCCTTGTTATTAATCATGTAAACTATTGAACACTATAGGTTTTATGGCTGTTTCACTACTTTGACATTTTGTCTTGTACAGAGACTTCTGCAATAGGTATCATCAAGTGTTTTATGGCTTAAACATTAGTACACTCTCAGCTACACATAGAAAGAATGTTTTGTTTCCTGCATAGATTTTGATTCCAATATTAACTTTACTACAGAATTAAGGTCAAACATTATATATATTTGTATATCATTTCTTTCGTATATTTTCTTTTGCATTTTTCAAAATTAATCAGAGGGACGCACAAAGAGGGGGTGGGGGCCATATGCGGCTCGCTGGCCAACAGTTGCCCATGCCTGACTTAGTTCATCACATTTGGGTATTGTCTAAAGTTCTGCAATCTTGCGTATTTGACCTTCACAACTCACATAAGTTTGTTTGGTTTCATTATTCACGCCTCACAATTAATGTGATGACACTGGCAGCTTTTCTGAACAAGGCATTTCATCAGAACCTTTGTTTCATCCAAACAAATTGAATTGTAAACCAGGGCAACATTAGTGTAGCCTAGTGTGTACCCCAGTCTCTGGTGTGCAAGCTGTGAGTCACTACTACAAAATTAACAGAAGGAAAACACTTTATGGAAGACCTATAGTCTACTATGTTACGCAAATAAAGGCTGTCTATACTGGCTTGTCTATGTTTGATTTCTAATCAGTCATTCTGGTGGATATCAGAATAAATAGGTCTTCATAGTCTTATTGAATCACAAAAAATTGGGTAACACTTGATTTTAAGGTGTCCTTATTACAGTGTACTTACATTGTAACTGAGGGTAACATTGTTACAGTGTAATAAGATAGTGTAACTGGTTGTTATTAAGGTGTGTACTTACACCTGTGTAACAATGAATGCTTGTTACCCTGCTTGTAACATATATGCAATTTTCCAAAAAATTACATTTTGGTGTTTGTTTATTTCATCTTAATTTGATGCATTATCATCAAGGAAAAAAATTGCCCAGGGGATGAAAGTGGAAAGCCCATGCTCAATAGTCTAATCACATACCCATCAAAATGCATTCAAAATATCCCTGGTCAATGTTGCTGCCAGTACTTCCTTCAGATATAGGAGTTTGCATGAAATGAACGGCAAGTAAAACTCATTAACACTATTTGAAGCATAGTAATGTTGGCAAAAAATTTGTTGAAGTACAAATTAAGTACCAGCTGTTGTTTGGGATTAAGAAAGGTAGTAAATAAAGTAATCAAGAGTGAATCTTTTGGAAATATTCTTATTTCCACTGTTAGAATACACACCATTTGAGTTAACACCAGACACATTTTCATAAATACAACTTGGGATTTATGTACTTAGTAGATTACCCATTCAGACAACATTGCATTTATTGTTAGGCTTCTTTAAGTGCATTTTACATGAATGTACTAACTATACCACATATAACATGTAACATATGGATTGGTACAATGCAATTACTAATTCTTACAGGATGTATTTACATTAAAAGAATTGTAACTTGAAGTGTATGAAATGTAACTAATGTGTACTGATACAGCCAATTACTCTGCCTAACAACGTGTTACTCATTAGAAAGCTTCTTTTAACACGATCCAGATAGGAGAAAAAACACACTAGTACACCATTTAGTACATGTAACATGTGGATTGGTACAATGTATTTACTAGGATTTAGATAGTTAAAATGGAGTGTAACTTGGTGTGCACTTACATGCAATTAATGTGTACTGATACAGCCAATCACTCAGCCTGACAACGTGTTACAAATTACCCTTCTGACAAAGTTCCCTTCAAGTTACACTTCATTTTAAACAATTTCCTGCTGAGTATGTATGTTTGCCCACTAACAAAGAAATGATCAGTCTATAATTTGAATGGTAGGTTTTTTAAATAAGTTAGAGACAGAATAACAAAAAAATCCAGAAAAACCCATATCAAAAATGTTATTTATTGATTAGCATTTTAATGAGGGAAATATACTGAAAAAAATTATAAATGCAACACTTTATTTTTGCCCCCATTTATCATGAGCTGAACTCAAAGATCTAAGACTTTCTCTATGTACACAAAAGACCCATTTCTCTCAAATAATGTTAACAAATCTCTCAAAATCTGTGTTAGTGAGCACTTCCCCTTTGCCGAGATAATCCATCCACCTCACACGTGTGCCATATCAAGATGCTGATCAGACAGCATGACCATTGCACAGGTGTTCCTTAGGCTGTATACAATAAAAGTCACTCGAAAGTAGTTCCATTACACAGCACAATGCCCCAGATGTGGCAAGTTTAACTTTTAGTCAGACCACAGTTTTCCACTTCGCGTCAGTCCATCTAAACTGAACATGAGCCCAGAAAAGGCACTGGCATTTCAGGATGTTCTTTATGAATGGTTTCTTCTTTGCGTGGTAGTTTTAACTTGCATTTGTGGATGCTGTGAAGTTTTCCTGAGCCCATGCATTGATTTCCATACTGTACCATTGATGACGAGATCCCCAAAGTTTTTGTAATTTTATGTTGTGATACACTATTCTTAAACTATGGCACTCGTTGTCCACGCATTCTTTCACAGAAAGGTGAACCCCTCCCCATCCTCACTTCTGAGAGGCCCATCCTCTCTGAAATGATCTTTTAATACCCAATCATGTTACTGACCTATTCCCAGTTGACCATATTATTTGTGTGATAATCATCCAGGTATAGGTTTTTAGCATTACACATTTCAGTCTTTTGGTGCCTCTGTCCCAGCTTTTTCAAAGTGTGTTGCTGGCATCAAATTCAAAGTGAGTATGTATTTTCCAAGAAACAATGACATTACTCAGTTTCAACATTCAATGTGTTCTCTTGTTACAGTTTTTTGTTGAATACAGGGTTTAAATGATTTGCAAATCATTGCATTCTTTTTTTTTGCATTTTACGCTGTCACAATGTTTAGGGAAATGGGGTTGTACCTGTAGATTCATGCTTTACACATTGAAAACCAGGATTACATAAATCAGAGGGACCGCAGGCCAGCTACCTCTGATTTGGGACAACTGAAACAAAATACAGTGATGCCTAGAGGCATCTATTTCTATTTCCTGAATATGGCCCCCAGCCTGTGTAAAGATGGCTTGGGGCCTCCGCATAGCCAGGACCTGATAAAGGACATCAGAGTCCCTGACAATCTTCCGAAAAGGCCTGAAAACCTAACTCTTTATTTAGTATCTTAATTAACTTGTATACAGTGGTCTGCAAAAGTTTGGGCAACCTTGTTAATTTCCATGATTTTCCTTCATAAATCGTTGGTTCTTAAGATGAAAAAAATCAGTTAAATATATCATATAGGAGACAAACACAGTGATATTTGAGAAGTGAAACGAAGTTTATACCATTTACAGGAAGTGTGCAATAATTGTTCGAACAAAATTAGGCATGTGCATAAATTTGGGCACTGTTGTCATTTTACTGATTTCAAAATCTTTAGAACCAATTATTGGAACTCAAAATTGGTT